>JAODAL010060531.1:0-20843 GCA_025379985.1 Phyllomedusa bahiana | reverse complement strand
AAAATATTTTTAAATAGGGGAGGGACAAAGCAGAGGACTAAGAGGGTACTCCAGCTACACTCCTGCCAATACCCTAAGGATTATTCTATAGTCTGGTCTCTTGTAGCATGTACAGATCAATGTTCTCATCAGAGAGTCACTGGTAAACTGCATGACATCTTGCATTGGTCTTAAGACTGTTGACATTTAAGCTACAGATCCTCAGGTGTGTATAGCGCACTTCACTTTCTTAGGCTTTTTCTGTTATGTCCTTTTGTGCCCCATCTCTTGGTAGAAACAGACACTTTGATGTCTCTTTCCTCAGAGGTTTCATCTTCAACTTGTTCCTTGAGGTTTGGTTAACAGACATTATCATTGTCCTCTCCTAGAACACCAAAACATCTAGGAGTAATCTATCCTGCAGATGAATACTTTTCTTTACACTCAAATGTTTACAGGGCTTCTGTTCTGAGAACACATTTTCTTCTTTTTACAATTTGGAATCCCCCCTCATCATCAGACTTCATAGTTTGTATAACAGAGCTGGGAACTTGATACATAAAAGAAACTGCTGCAGGTGCATCTGATGCTTTATTGAGTGTCTCAATGCTCATAGATAGTGTTTCCTGTAGGTCAATTTCAGGTCATTCACTGAACCTATATCTGGTCAATTGTATCTTGTCTCTCAGAGCTGTGCTCACCTACTGCATCAGCTTGAAACAAGGGGCTGCTGTGTGTCCTCTTGCTCAGTAGATGGCACCAGGGCACAGAAAGTGATGAGCGGTGGCTGGCAAAGGAAGCTTCCAGAGAAACAACTGTTGGTGAAGTGGTTCAAGAGACAGTTGGAGAGCCAGGGTGAAAGGAAGAGAAAAGGGAGGTGCTTGAGATGAGACAGAGGAGACAGAGGAATCAGAAGGGAGGTTGGTGGGGGGTGTCCCCATTTTGAGAGGGTAACTTGTGTGTCCTGTGCTGTTGGGCAAGAAAAGGGGCTGTTCAGTGCCCCTGCACAGAGAGCAAGAGGGAGAGTTTTCTGTGAGGTCTCAGGACAGGTGTGGACGGAAAAGGAGTCACCAGTCCCGCAGGCGTGCCGCCAAAGAGAGACCATTACACCATATGGGGACTGAACCGTTGAACACATGTACAATTACCTGAATACCTTTATATGATTGCTGATCTGTTCATTTGTTGTACTAAATATAGAAGAGTTAAAGATAGAGATTTTATTTGTCGACAATGATTTTACAAGCTCTTGCAGTTAGGCTACAGGAATCTTGTCCTCTGGTCTCTTCCAAATAGCTTTCCTTATTTTCTTGCAGTGTGCCACTGGGCATTTCTGGAAAGTATGTCCATATTCTTAGTACAAGTTGCATATGACAAGTCCTGTGCAGGTGTTTCTTGTATGACTCAATTCTCTACACAATGACAATTTTGTATGAAGGCAGGTATAAGCAGGTATCCAGGGTCATTCTCAGGCTAAATTGCACTCAGGGCGAGTTGAATAAATTTCCCCTCCCTTTTCCCCCCGGTAACATAATGCGCCACAATGCGACACATTAACCTCCAGAGAGCTCTGATGATGCGTCGAATGGCGTGAAACAACCGTCAGCTGTAGTGTGTCTCTGTTCTACCACCCACGCTTGTGCTGGACTTTTAAATGTAATAAATGTGTCAAGATTATTGGTGAGTGCCGTGAACTTTCCTTTTCTTTAAACCAAGGTATATAATTGATTACAGTAAAGTTACATTCAACAACTTGCATGAGACTTCTCTGAAGAAATGTTCTCTTTCTCTTCTTCTTCTCCATCTGTCCCAGACGCCATGATGACTTCTCCCAGCCATGACTGTTCACTGTAGAATTTACAAAGCAAACATCTTAGACTCCTCACTTTATCAGCACTTCTCTACCAATTCCTACCTCTATACAAACTCCCCATCTATAGCACGTCATATGGTACCCCATGTAGTAGCCCCTGTAGCCAGACAGTAGCCCCTGTAGCCATGTAGTAGCTCCCTATAGCCAGGTAGTAGTCCTTATAGCCAGGTAGTAGCCCCCTATAGCCAGGTAGTAGTCCCTTATAACCAGGTAGTAGTCCTCTATAGACAGGTAATAGTCCCTTATAGCCAAGTAGTAGTCCCTTATAGCCAGGTAGATGCCCCTATAGCCAGGTAGATGCCTCAATAGTCAGGTAGTGCCCCTATAGCCAGGTAATAGTCCCTTATAGCCAGGTAGTAGTCCCCTATAGCCAAGTAGATGCCCCTATAGCCAGGTAGATGCCCCTATAGCCAGTTAGTGCCCCCCTATAGCCAGCTGATGACACCATAGTCATGTAGTTCCCCTATAGCCAGTAGATGCCCCTATAGCAAGAAGATGCCACTATATTCATGTAGTGCCCCTATAGCCAGGTGATGCCCCTATAGTCAGGTAGTGCCGATATAGTCAGGTAGATGCACCTGTAGCCAGGTGATGCCCCTGTAGCCAGGTAATAGCTAATTATAAAATAAAAAAAGTACTCACCTTGGTCCATGCGTCCACCTCCGGGAGTTGCGGGCCCCGTGTAAGTGGCGTGTTTGCCATTTACGCTGCCCGCAGCCCCCGGGAAGGTGGTTTGGCATGGGGGAAAAAAACCCGTTCCCCCCCCCCTGCGGCCCACGGTTTACATAAAAGGGGAAAGAAGGGCCCTTTTTCCCAAATTCCTGGCCTCCTTAAAAAAATTTTCAGCGCAGGGCAGGGCCGGATGGGAAAAAAATAAACCCCTGGCACAAAACCCCCCCCGGGCCCACTTTAAATATCCCCCGGCCCACTTTAAAACCCCCGGGGGGCCCCACTTTAAAAATTTTCCCCCAAATCTGCTCCCAAAAAAACCCCAAACAAATAAAATCAGCAAGAAAGAAAAATTGGGGAAACAGAAACTCCAATTCCGGGGTTAGTTACAAGGTACAATTTTTTTTTAAAATTTTGGGCCCAATTTTGTAGGGTTTCCCCCCTTATACAAAAGGCGATAAAACTTCCCTTTTTCCCGTTTATGTAGTGGGTCAAGTCACATGCAATAAAATACAAGCCCCCAAACCAAACAGAAATAAAAATCCCCCCGGGGGACCCCCCAGGGACTCAAAAGAAAAGCCCATTTAATCTTTTGAGAGTAGTTTTTCTTTGATTTTCTTTTTTAAATTCCGGGCCCCAAAGAACACCCTGTTGATTTTCCCCCAAGCCTTTAACTCATCTCTGCGGGGAATTTAAAACCAACAAACTCTTGGGCTTCACACTTTGCCAACCCCTTTTTTCCCCCTCCCCCAACCTGTTTTAAAAAATTCCCAATGCAAAAGCCCCCCAAAATGGTTTATAGTGCCCCCTTTTGGGCCCCAAAACGGGTTAATGTTCCAAAAGCCACCCTCTGGGGCTCCCAATTTGTACAGTCTTAGTTATGTTTGCTTCCTTATTTAAAAAAGGGTGGGTTTAAAACTTTTTCTTTACGGGACATAGGTTTGCTAAAAAATTTCCCTTTAAATAGGTGGGCCCCTTTTTTTTGAGTGGTTTTAATTGGGGAAAAATTAGGTAAAAAATTTTATTAAAAAACCCCTTTAATTAGGTGGGTTTGTTACTATAAAGCAGGGGGGATAAAAATAGGCCACCGTCGGGGAATCCAAAAAAGAAATTTTCCAGAAACTTCCACCATTTCTGGGCCCTGCCGGTGCCTGGGGGGTGGGGCAAGCAGTTAAGGCCAAACTACAGCTTCCCAGGGGGGGAATGTTTGGGGCCTCTACAGGGGGATTTGGGGCAAAAAAGGGTTTTTTGACAAAAACCCTACTTAAAAAACATTAGGGTTGCAAAAAAAGGAAGGGGACCCCCCAGGAGCAGAGGGGCGGGAGTAGGTTTGAGGCAGGAAAGGGGGCCCAGGGAAAGGGGGGGGGGAAAACCAGGTACAGGGTTTGGGGAACCCAAAAGGGGGGGTGGGGGGGGCGGGGTTGATATTTGAGCCCCAAAGGGGAGGTGGGGGGCAGGTACATGGTAAACCTAAGGGAGGTGGAGGAAAGGCTGGGTTGTGACCCCCAAAGGGAGGGGGAGGCAGGTAAATGGTGAAGCCCAAGGGAGGGGGAGGGGGGGCCCTACATGGTAAAGGCCCAAGGGGGGTGGAGGCGGGGTACATGGTAAAGCCCAAGGGAGGTGGGGGCAGGAACATGGGGGCCCCCAAAGGGGGAGGTGGGGGGAAAGGCTACATGGTGAACCCCAAGGGAGGTGGAGGCAGGCTACAGGGTAAAGGGCCCAAGGGAGGTGGAGGGCGGGGCTACATGGTGAACCCCAAGGGAGGGGGAGGCAGGTACTTTGGTAAACCCCTAAGGGGGTGGAAGGCCGGGTTTTAAATGGGGGAAACCCCAAGGGAGGGGTTGGAGGGGTTTACATGGTGAGCCCCAAAGGGGGGTTTGGGGGGAGGCAAAGTTTGTGTGGCCGGGTTTTGTGGGGGCCCAGGCTAGATAGTGGAGCCCCAAAGGGGGAAGGTGGGGGCGGGCAAAATTAGGGTTGGGGTCCAGGGGAGGTGGAGGGGGCCCAAGGCTACTTGGTTTGAGGTCCAGGGGAGGAAAGAGGAGGTACTGGTGAGGCCCCAGGAAAAGGTTTGGAGGAAGGGCGGGGCTACATGGTGGGGCCCCAGGATAGGTGGAGGCAGAGGCGGCTACATGGTGGGCAGGGGGGCTGGCTACTTGGTGAGGGGGAGGGCTGGCTACATGGTGAGGCAAGGGTACAAAAGGGTTGGGCAGAGGTTTGGCTACATGGTGAGGCAAGGCAGGTTTACAGGGTTTGGAGGGTAGAGGCAGAGGTTTGGGGTTAATTGGTGGGTTTAGAGGGGGGCTAAAGGGGGTAAAGGCAGAGGGGGGCACTTTGGTGAGGAAAGAGGCGGGTTTACTTTGGTTTAGGCCCAAAAAGGCGGGGCTACATGGTGAGGCAGAGGCTGGCTCTTTGGGTAAAGGCCCAAAAGAAAAAAAATTAAAGGGGGACATTTTCCAGGCCCTTAAGGGAAAGTCCCCCGGCCAGGAGCAGGCATTTTCTTGGATAGGCGGAAGCTCCTCTGCCCCCAGGGGCCTGCCAGGCCTGGGGGGGGGGGGGTTTGGAGGTCTGGGGAGGGGGCAGGAGCATTTAAAAACGGGGGCCAGGCGGGCCCATGCCCCTTCCCCCTCTGCACGGGCTCCCCTGGCCCCCCCCCCCTGAGCCCCACTGCGGGGGCTGTGCTGCTGCCCCGAGCCTCCTCCTGCCCCGCAAGTGAAGCGGCCCGCTGCGGGGGCCCTTGCGGGCCACCCCGGGAACTTTAAAGTCCTGATGCTTCCCCCGAAAAGAACTGGGGCGTGGAGGGGGCCCAAAAGAAAGCGGCCGTCGGCCCCCCCGCAAAAATCATCACTTTCTTTAAACAGCGGCGCTTTTTCCTGTATTAAAGAAGGGTTTTAGGGAGCCCCGCCCAATTTAAATTCTCATTTTTTAAATGCAGGGGGGGGGGGGCCCAGGGGGGCACACGGCCCCCCGGGGGCATCCGGCCCGGGGTGGGGGCAGGGTGCTCAGCCCGGGGCCTGGCGCAGATTCATCTCCCGGGCCTGGCCCCCCCCCTTTTGGGGGGGGGCTTTGCAGGTTTTCAGACTGGGAGTTTAATTTTTTAAAGGGTATATTCCCCACCCCCGTTTTTTGGATAAAATTTTTGGGATGCGTTTTTGGGAAACCATTTTTGGCCCTTTAAAAAAAGCCCCCAAACCATCAAAAAATTTGTGCCCCGTGATTTACCCCGGGCCCTTCAAGGGTAAAACACGCTTCAGCATTTCAGAAAAAATTTTTCAAAAAATTGCTTTTTTTTTTACATGCATCTTTGAAATTTCCATTTTGGTCGGATCTATTAAAAAAAATTTTGTGGTAAATTTTTTTTATAGTTTGTTTTGCAGCAGAAAAACCTAAAAAAAATTAAGGTTGCTTTTCTGCTGCAGCTAAAACTCTTTCCAAAACTTTGCCCCTTTGGGCCCAGCGCCTTTTGGGTTGGGTTTTTAGGTTTCGAAAAACGTATCCCAAAAACACGTGGGGAAAAACCCTTACCATCCCCAGTAAAAGGTTGGGGCAATGGGAAAAATTTTTGCAGATTTTCTCTATATTTTTAATGTTTTGGGATGGAGTTATAAAATTTTCCCGGGAGTCTGAGGAAAGCTTAAAAGCGGATGTAACAGATCCTGGTATTTTTTGGGCCCATGTATTATTTGCATAGACCTCAGAAAACATAAAAACGAGTAAGTTTACACTGTCACAGTCACTGTGTAAAAAAGGGTCTCCCCATTTCCCCACACATTTGTAACTTTTTTTCCCCCCTTTCCCTTTGTTAGTATACTGCTTTTGGGTAACTATTCCCCATCCCTTGTCAATTTTTTTACTTTTTGCCCCCCCCCACCCACCCTTCTACTTTATCTTCAGGAGGACAGACTGTTTAAATTTTGGGGTTTTTTTGAGGAAAAACAAAAAAATACTGTAAGCACAAAAAAGTGAAAGAAATTATTTAAAGGGTTATCCATAGTATCTGCCCACAACCCAAAGTGTGTGGGAACTACCCCAAATGCTTTTAAATTTTTGCTTTTAAAGGGTTGCCATGTTGGATTTTTTCAATTGAAAGGGTTGGCTCTTTTAAAAAACTACTTTTCCCAAAACAGCCGTTTCCCCCCCTGCTGAGTTTTTTAATTTTCTAAAAATACTTATATTCAACCAATTTATGTGTGTGTTCACCCCTTCAGCCCCCCTTTTTTATTCGGGCGGGACCCGGGCCCTTATACCACGGGGTCTGTCTTTTCAGACTACTGGCCCCGCACTTTCCCCGGTTTAATCCCAAAGGTCGCAAAACCCAAAAAGGTTAAACTCAGGGGTTTTGTCCTACTTCTGTAGGACAGGTTTCTGTGAAAAAAGTAGCCCGGGGGGCCAAAAAAATTTTTGTTTTCTTTAATGATTACCCCCACCCAAAGGGCAAAAAAAAGGGCAGAAAATTGGGTTTAAAATTTTAAAGGGAATTTTTTTTCATTAAACCCGTTTTTATTTTTATTTTTATTTTTTGTTTATTTTCACTTTTTTTTCCCGGGGGAAAAAACCCCTTTAATTTTTAAAAAATTTTGGCTAAATGTTCCTTTTTAAACACAAAAACTTTTTTTTAAAAGTCAATTAAATGGGAGGGTTTTTTCCCCATTTTTGGGGGTTAAAAATTATTTTAGTTCTTCAGCCCCCTTAAAAAACTGTTCCTGGACCAATGTTTCTGTTTGCCACAATTTAAATTTAAAAGGTTCAGAAAAAAATTTTTTCCCTTTTTCTTTTTTTTAGCAAAAAATGTCACAGTTTAAAAAGGTTTTAAATAAAAATCTGTCCCCCGATTTTATTTTTTAATTTTTTTTTTAATTTTTAAATTTTAAAAAAAGCCCTGATCCTTTTTTTTTTCATTTTTTTTACCCAATTTTTAAAACTTTTCCTTTTTTTGGTAAGGAAATTAAAAAATTTTTTTGTTAAAGCAAAAATTTTAACCTTTTGGGCCTTTTGACCATCGGACAATCGGTGGGGATAGTCGCCTTTCTTTTGGGGGCCCCAAAAAATAGGTCGGATAGACGATTATTTTAGTTAGGGGGTTTTTTGGGCGTTTTAAAAACCTTTTAAAAAAGGTTTCTATGGGAGAGAAAACAATATTTCATTTTTTAAACCCCCAAACCAAGGTTTGGAAAAGGGCTTGGAAAAATTAAACAAATTCCACCAAACAGTAAAAATTTGGTACTGCTACATTTTGGGAAAACACACTTGGGTTTTTAATTAAAAGCCACAAAAAAAAAAAAAATTCAACCCATTCATTTACCCCGTCTTGTAAAACACCCTTTTGGCCCCTTTTAAAACCCGGGAAATCACCCAAAAATTTAAAAAAAATCCCAAAAAGGGGGGCCAAGTTTGATTTGAACCTCTTTTTTACTTGAAGGGAAAATTGGGAAATATCCTTTTGGCCCTGGAAAGCGCATGGGGCCCCAAAAATTTCATGCCCCCCAGTTTTTTTTAAAAGTGAAAAAAAGGAAAAAAAAAAAAAAAAGGGGGGTTTTTTTTAAAACCAAACCATTTTATTTTGAACTGGACCTTGTTTTATACTTGCCCTTGGGGCCAACGAAGAGCCCCCAAACCTGCTTGGACCCCCCGGGGGGGGGGGGGAAAATTCAAAAAATGTGGGAAAAGGGAAAAAAGGGTCTTTAAACCCCCAAAATTTTAGTTTCATTGGCCCATTGCTTAAAACCTTTTCCGGGGGCCCACGGGCTTTGAGCCCAAAACCTGCTTGCCCCAAAAAACCAATAAAAAAAATTTTTCCGGAAAAAGGGAAAAAAAAGGGGTTTAAAAAAAAAAAAAAAAAAAAAATTTTAAGGTTTTTTCCCCCCTTTTTTTTCAATTGCCCTTAAAACCTGCCCTGGGCCCCCGCATGACCCCCCCAAACCCGAAAGGGCCCCCCAAAATTTAAAAAAAGGGCCGGAAAAAAAAAAAAAAAAAAGGTCTTTAAAACCCCCAAATTTTTTAGGGTTAAAACCTGGACATTGATTTATATCTGTCCTTTTTACCGCAAAAATTGACCTTTAAAAACCTTTTCCCTGACCCCAAACAAAAATTTAAAAAAAAAAGGGGCCGGGAAAAAGGGGGGGGGGGGGGTCTTTAAACCCCCCATTTTATTTGGGAAATTTGGGGTTTTTTTTGACTTTCCCCTTTTTCCTGGACCCCCATTTAATGCCCAATAAAACCGGGTTTGGGGCCCCCCAAATTTTAAAAAGTGGGGGGGAAAAGGAAAAAAAAAGGGTTTTTTTTTTTGAAACCACCATTTTATTTAAAAATTGGCCCTTTAACTATATCTGTCCTGTACGCAGAATGACCTTTTTTTAAACCTGTCTAAACCCAAAAAATTAAAAAAATTTGCTGGAAATAGGGGGGTCTTTCAACCACCATTTTAGTTTAAACTGGAATTTACTGTCCCTGTTTTGGGGTTTGGGGGCCCCTTTTGCCCCCCTTTAGGGATTTAAGGGGCCCAATTGAGCTTAAATTTGGGAAAAATATGGGGGGTTAAACGCTTGTTCCCCCCACCCGGGGGTTTCCCCTTTTTTTCTTGGCATTTTTTTTTCTTTTTTCCAAACGTGTGGGGGAAAATTTGGGGGTTTTCTCTGTATTTTTTTTCTCTGTCCGGGGGGGCTCCATATTTTTCATGTCTTAAAATTAACCTACTTTTGGTTTCAAGTTTTTCTGTACCCCTTTTTACAATTAGGGAATTTTTTTACCAGCTATTTTGTCATGCAAGTTTTTTAGAAAGTTTAAATTCTAGAAAAACATTTTTAAAAATAGGGGTGGAATCTCCCAACCCTGTTTTGTTTCTCTTTTTTTTAAAATTTTTTTAAAGGGTTTTTTTCTTAAAAACAAGGGGTTTTCTAGCTATGTTAAAAATGATTGCTGCAGGTTGCCCTTTTTAACCCCTGAAGAAGAAATTTGGGGGAAACCGCTTTTTTTGTTTTATTTGGAGAATTTACAGGGCCCCTGGGCCCCAAAAACGAAAAAAGGGAAAAGGGGGCCTGACGGCCTGCAAAATGACGATCGCTGGAGGGGGTTGTTTGCCAGGGACTGGAAAAGGGGCACCCCTTTTTTTCATACCTTCAATTTCCTTCCTACCCCCCCCCAATCTTTTGCTGGTTTTTCCCCCTGAATTTTCCCCTCCCTGTTCAGAAAAATAAAAATTTGAAGGAAAGGTTTGGAAAGGGAAAAGGGGAAAATCTTTTTTATTTTTAAAAAACGGAAAACACCCGCTATTCTCAATCCCTCAAAAAAAAACAAAAAATTTGCTTGGGGTTTTAAATATAAAATGGGAAAGTGATCTTCAAAAAAAGCTGGCCCGCGGGCCCCCAAAATGGGGGGAAAAAAAAAAGTATCTGAAATTTTTTTCGGATTTAAAAAAAAAGGTTAAAATTTTTTTTCCCCCATAAAAATTTAACCCGTGGTGACTAAAAATAATTTTCTGAATTCAAAATTTTTTTTGCAAAGTTGATCTTTTCAACAAAGTGGCCTGCGCCCAAAATGAAAAAAAAAAAACGGGATTGAAATGTTTTTCGGATAATACAAAGGTTTTTTTTGGGAAAAATTTTAATTCCCTGTGGTGCTACAAAATTTTGTTTTATTCACAAATTTTAAATGCAAAGGTTTTTCCCCAATGAAAAAAAGGGGGGTAGTGCACCAAAGTAAAAAAAAAACGTATCTGAAATTTTTTTCGGTTTTAAAAAGGTATTTTTTGGCACCTTTAAAAAATTCCCCCTTTGGGAATCCAAAAAAAATTTCGTATTTTAAAATTTTAAGTTCAAGGGTGCCTCAATGAACAAAAGGGTTTTTAGTGCGCCCAAAATCAAAAAAAAAAAAAAAAAATTTGAAAGTATTCGGATTAAAAAAATGGGGAAATTTTTTTGGGACCAATTTAATTCCCTGTGGGGAATTTCACAATTACTGGATTAAAATGTAACCCGCAAGGTGGCCTTTTAACAACAAAAAACTGGGGGTGGGCAAAAAGTTTCAAAAAAAAAAAAAAAAAAGTATCCCGTAATGTATTCGGGGTAATTTAAAAAATATTTTTTGGCCCTATCAATTCACCCGTGGTAACTTACAAATTCTGGTTCAAATTTAAAAGCCAAGGGGGGCTCTATCAACAAATTTGGAAAGGGGAAAAGTGCCAAAAAAAACCCCCCGTATTTGTATTTTATTCGGGGTAATAAAAGGTTTTTTTTTGGCCCCCCCCCCAACCCCCTTTTAAAAATTTACCTGTGGGTGACTACAAAATTGCTTTATTCACAAATTTAAATGCAAGGTTTCCCCCAAAAAGAAAAAATCTTTGGGCTGGGCAAAAAAAAAAGCAAAAAAAAAAAAAAGTATCTTTTAATGTATTGGATTTAAAACAAGGTATTTTTGGCAACTATTTAAATGTGTGGGCTACAAAATTGCTGGGGTTCTAATTTTTAAATGAAAGGTTGGGATAAAGAACAAGGTGGATATGGGCCCCCAAATTTTAAAATGAAAACCTTAAAACTGAAAAGTATTTTGATAATTAAAGGGGGTTTTTGCACCTAACAAAATTTGACCTTTCAAGGGTTCTAGAAAAGATGTGTATCCCAATATAAGTTTTGGTTTCCAATATCCCGGAAAAAATTTTTTAATAGAAAACTTTTTAAATTTAATTTTAAAAGCTTTTGCCCGTGCAATAATCTACCTAAAATTTTTGGTGGGAACTTTATCCAAATAAAATTTTTTTAGAGTTGTTGTGTTCGCCCGCGGGGGCCCCCCCCCCCCCCTCCGGGTCCCCCCCCCCCCCCCTGGGCTTTACAGGGTAATGCTCCTTTAAAATTCTCTACCCGAACTACATAAAATCTTCCCAAACTCTAATTAACCTTTAAAATTTTAAGGGTTTACAAACTAACAGTTGAGCTTTTTCTGTGAAAAATAGATTAATTTCGCTGAGCTGTTTGGACACAAGCAGGGGCGCAGTCCTTTTTGCTCGAGACGGTGAGAGACCCCCTGATCATGAACAGGAAGGGGCTGTTTTATGTAAATTGGGGTCATGGATTTTTCCAGCCCAAACGCAAACCACACACATCCCCCGTCATGACGTCGCACAACATTCACCCTGCTCAAATTTTGTAAACTGATTTTTTGGCCGCCCCAAAAGGGAAAAGGGAAATGCCGAAAAAAGCGGATCTTTTAAAAGTGATGCCAAAATTTTTAAACCCAAATTTCGCATGATCTAAAAAAAATTTTGATCAACATTAAAAACTGTGTGATTTCAATTTTGTTTGATAATAATGCTCAAACCCCTATTGTAAAATTTTTTCATTTCCCGTTTCTTTTATTTATTGTAGGGGCAGCTTTTTTGCCCGCAATGCTTTTTAAAAAGCAGGGCGAGAGGGTAATTTTCAGCAGCTTCTTTTTACACAGGAACCTTAAAACTAGCTCGTCCCTTGGGCTTTTATAGAAAAAGTTTTCTAGGGATGCTCTGTGACCTGGGAAGAAAATCAGTGTTTCAGGAATTTGGGGGGTGGGGTGAAAATGGGGGACTGGGGGGATCCTGTGTTATCAAAAACATTGGTGTCTCATTTTTAGTTTGACCCCTTTGTGCTGGGCAATGAGCGGGGTTCTGAAAACCCCTCTCTGCAGAACAGGAAGTGGGCAGACATTATTAGGCCTTTTGGCCAAGTGAAAACTGCAGGATTAAGAAATTTTTTAAAAATTTTTGAAAAAAGATATGGAAAATTTAAAAAAAATAAAAAAAATTCCCAAAAAAAAAGTGTTTAAATTTTGTTTTTCATTGTTAAACAATTAAAATCATTTTTGATTTTTAAAATTCCCCTTTTAAAGGTTTCAAAAACATTAAAAATGGACACAAAAGCTTAATGGCTACATCACAACACTGTTTTTTTGAATTACTGTGGTTTCCCAAAAAGTGCCCAACCCCAAAAACCCCAAAAAAAGGGACCCTTACACCCTTTTAGATTAATCAAATCATTTCCATTAAAACTTTTGGGGAATTTACAAAAATAAATTGGGGGGGGGGGGAAAAAAAGGGGGGGGGGAACCCAAAAAAAGGGGGGGGTGGGGGGAATCAAAACAAAAATAAGGAAAAATTCGGGGCTTATCTCTCCACAACATTCAATTTTTAAAACCTTTTCAATACCCCTTCCAAAAATAAGGGCCCAAAAAAACTTATATATAAAAAAAAAGTTAAAAATATCCCCAGCCCCAATTACAGGGGATTTTAAAGTGAAGTAAAAAGCATTTATTCCCACAGCTTTTTGCTTCACCTTACATCACCTGGAGTTGTGCTGCAGACGTTTTTTTTATCTATTTCTTATGCTCTGTGGGGCTTTTTGCCAGGCTCTTTTTTTGTTGGGGACTCCTCACTTTATATATATTTAATTTTATACACTCACGGACCCCTTTTTTAGGTACACCATGCTTTGTAACGGGGGTTTGGGCCCCCCTTTTTCCCTTTAGGGAAATGCCTCATTTCTTCGTGGCATTAGGGTTCAAACAGGTGTTGCAAAAGATTTCTTTAATTGGTCCCAAGGGGCCCCAAAAAGTGCCAAGAAAAAAATTTCCCCCACCATTTACACCACCCCCACCAGCCTGAAACCGTTGATTTTAAAAGGAGCAGGATCCTTTCTTTCATGTTGTTGAGGCCAATTCTGACCCACCCTCCGAAGGTAGCATAAATTTGAGGGCTCCTTAAAAGGCAACGTTTTTCCCTTTTTTTATGTCCAATTTTCGGTTTTGGGTTTTGGGGAAAATTTGGGCCCCCGTTTCCCGTTTTTGCTGAAAGGGGTGGGGACCCGGTTTGGTTTTCTGTGCGTAGCCCATCTGCCTAAGTTCGCCGTACTGTGCGTTCAGAGATGCTTTTTTTGGGCCCCCTTGGTTGTAAGGGTGGCTTTTTGAGTCCTGTTGCCCTTTTTTTTTTTGCTTGAAAGTCTGGCCCATTCTCCTTTGAAATCTGGCATCCAAAAAGGGGATTTCCGCCCACAGGACTTTCCGCTTAATGGTTTTTTTTTCTTTTTCGGGGAAAAATTTCTGTAAACCCTAGAGGGTGGTTGTCGTGGGGAAAATCCAAAGGGATCAGCAGTTTCTGAAAATACTCGACCCGCCCTTTTTGGGACCAAAAAAAACCCTGCCAAAGTTCAAAAGGCCCCAAATCACCTTTTTCCCCCTACTGATGCTTTGGGTTTTAACTGCGGAGTTGGGCTTGACCCGTACATGCCTTAAATGCACTGAGTTGCCCCCATGTGATTGGCCCCATTAGAAATTAAGTGTTAAAAGAGCAGTTGGAAAAGGGTACCTTTAAAAAAGTGGGCCCGGGGGGTGTTTATATACCAGCAAGAAATGTTCCCCAAAGTCCCTTTCCAAAAAAATCGTTGAAAGTTACCTTCCCTGGAATATTTGTTTTTTTCCTTTTGGGGTTTCTTAAATTTTTTTTTGTTTTATGTGTGTTTTGTATAATTTAATATTATATACTCTTTTTTATTTGTAACCAGAACCAACAGGCCCCTTTGAAACCCCAAATTTTTGCTTTAAACTTTTTTTTTATTTCTGCTCTGTAAGAATGAAAAATGTGCTTCGCTTGTTTGCTATGGGCAACAGAGATGTCACCTCAGTATTCAGGTTAAGTTGCCGTGCTGGCACCTTGCGATAAATAAGTGGGTTTTGGGTTGTTGTTTGGGCACTCAGTCTCTAAAAGGTTTGCCATCATTGCCCTAGTTTCCTAGGTTCCTAGTTTTGCAGCTCAGTTCCATTCACTTGAATAGGACAAATTTGGTTATCTGTAATACTAGTTACAGCAGCTAATAAAAGTACAGAATTGCATCTGGTAAACAATGAAGCAGATACAGTGTTGACCTTTCAAACAGCTAATTGGGAAGGGGGCAAGAGTCAAATCTCATCACTGATTATATATTGATGGCCTATCCGACCCTGATTTAAATAACAAAACCTGTGTAGTTCACTGGTGTAATTTCTACTGTCTACTACAGTGCCACTAATGCAATGTAAACCCTGTAATCTATATACCCTGCTATATTTTGGATGGACAGGAAAGAAAATATTATACATACTTGAGTCTTATTATTATAACCAATTCCTACCTTTAACATTGGTAGCATGTAGCTCAAGAAGGAAGCCACGTCATGAGCTGGATTGATGGGTATATATGGTGCGTGATAAGCTGCCTGCACACATATCCCTCGTTGCCATCATGAGTAAAAGGGAAGATTGTCAGAATTACAAAAAGATATATTTCATTTTAGTTTCACTGCATCTTTTTGGCACTTTCTCCAATGTTCTGCTATTAAGACTAAGTCAGTTGTTAGAATTTAACATTCTTCAGACTTTCAAGTTTTTTCATCTTGTCTTGAATGGTTTCTTACAAGGTTAGTGATGAATTACACTTAAAGATCTTAATTCCTTTTCATAAGAAACAAAATTGCTAACTTCTTCAAAATATGTAGAGTGTATTCTATAACCTTGAAAAAATGAAATAAATCAATAAAGGCTTCTAGTTGCCAAACTTTATACCTGCAAATTGACATTAAAACACATTTTATTGTATTTATTAAAAAAAACCAGGGTTAGGACTGCATGGCTTCACCTGTAAATCATGGTATTACTGCAACAAGCCTCAACTTTCATGTCTCTCTGTGAGAAAAAAGCTTGCAAGTGACCTTATGACTAGAAAGTATTAACATTTAAGTATTAATACAGCTCTCAATAACACTATAATAGTTCAAGGTTTGTAGAACACAAATTCATATCAGACGGATAGTCAAAAATGTGCAAAGTTTAACCCCTTAAGGACCAGGCGGTTTTTTTTCGTGACACGTTCGTTTTTCCCTCCTCGCCTTCTGAAAGCCATAACTTTTTTATTTTTCCACCTACATAGACACATGAGGGCTTTCATTTTGCGGGACAAGATGTACTTTCTAATGGTGTTATTCACTATACTATAGAATATACTGGGAAACCGCAAAAAATTCCAGGTGGGACAAATTGTGAAAAAAAAATGTATTTTCGCCATGTTTGCGGGGGTTTTGCTTTTTGTGGCGTTCAATCTTTGGTAATAATTATGTGTTATCTGTATTCTACAGGTTGTTACGCATCCGACAATACCAAACATGTAGGGTTTCCATTATGTTTTGGTATCGTAAAAAAATTCCAAACATTTTCTATTTTTGAAATTTGCGCCACGGCGCCATTTTGTGCGACCAATAACTTTTTTGTACTAACACCTACGGACGTCAGTGAGGTGGCATTTTTTGCGGGCTGAAGTGTACTTTTTATCGCTAGTAGTTTGGAATGCATGCGACTTTTTTGATCATTTTTATTCCATTTTTTGAGTGACGTAAAATGACCAAAAAACTCAATTTTGGCGTTTGGAATTTTTTTGCTTCTAGGCTGTTCAGCGTCCGGAATAAATGATGTTATATTTTTATATATCGGACTTTTTTGGACGCGGTGATACCAAATATGTGTAACTTTTTTATTATTTTAATGATTTTATTTGTAAAATGGGGAAAGAGGAGTGATTTGAACTTTTAATACTTTTTTTTTGTACTTTAAAACTTTTTTTTTTTTTTTTTTTACTGTACTTGACCACTAGGTGGCGCGATTGTTAATACAATTAGGGTGTGCAAAGATGGCGGTTTCCCCACTTCCTGTCTGCGGACGGAAGTGGGGGCAACCGGCCCGGGTACGTGACGGGAGCCGTCACAAGGCTCCCCACCACCATGCCCGGTCGGCGGATCGGCCGATGACCGTAACGATCGGTGCGCGGCCCCGAGCGGCGGTAATTCAGACGTCACAGCCATATTTGCCGCGGTGTCTGATGGGTTAAACAGCGCCAGCGGACGGAGCCACCCGCCGGCGCTGTTACTGCCGGGTGTTAGCGCCGATTTGCCGCTAACACCCGGCGGCTGTGCGGGGGGATCGCGGAGCGATCCCCCTGCACAGCCCCTTAGCAGCCCTGGGACGTACTCAGACGCCCAAGGTCGTTAAGGGGTTAAAAACTCATCAATCAATTTACATAGGCTGTTACCAGTATAGTTATTGTTATAGTACTGTATCAATTGCAGTGAAATCCCCTGCGTATACATTGATATACACATCATGAAAAATAGAAACAAAATATTTGAAACATCTTATTCAATATCAAGGGTCCTGAAATGGCACTCGTGACTATGAAGAGCACCGAGCAGAAATTCTAAGCACCAATGGAGTCCGTTATTTTCAAGGCAGGGAGAACACTGCATCTTAGGGTGCTTTCACACGGCGCAGTTTTGGTGCAGTTTTAACTGCGCTCCAATTAAACTGCCTTTATTACCAGCAAGCTTCTTTCAATTAGGGTGCTTTCACAAGGACCATTTTTTGGCGCCATTTTTGTGCATAAATGTTCAGCATTAATTGCTGTGCCTTTTGGTGTAAAAAAACTCATCCAAAAATGCATCAAATAATGCAGCAAAAGTGCACCAAAAAAACGCTTCGTGTGAAAGCACCCTTATCTAAAATGTTTGGAAAGTGAGTAATCAAGTAGTGTGTAATCCACAAAGCTTCAAATACATACCAAGTAGGCCACCACCTGCTGGTTCAGGGTCTGATCCAGGTGCTGCTGCTGGTGAGTACTTTCCTCACTAGGTGGGTGAAGAAAGCTGCTCATCGACGACTCCAGACTCAGGTTGCTGCTGATGGAGTTGGTACTGCTCCAACCTCCCATACCTCCACAAAGTAGCCGTGTCAGTGGTACGTGAGTGATGAGGAACCCCCGGTCAAACCTGCAAGAAGATGTATGATGGTGCATATAGGCAGCGGCCAACTGACTACATAGGATGTCTCTTTAGTACTTGAGTTTGTCCTCCTTCTCGGCAGGTGAAAAAATGGACCCCATTTTGGACTGGTATCGAGGGTCCAAGAAGGTGGAGATCCAGAAGTCATCCCTCTGCTGGATGGTGACTATTTGGCTGTCACTACCCGGGCAAATCCGCATGCAGTGGGCCATCTGCGCAATTGACTCCAAGAGACTCCCTGCCTCCATCTCCACTGTATACTGCCACGGTGTATCTGGGTCATCTGCCACATCTTCATCTCCCTCTACCTCCTCCAGCTGCTCTTGCTCCTCCGCTCCCGTCACCTGGGTGGAAAAATCACTCATTTCGCCAGACACTGCTTGTGCTCCAATGTCCTCCTTTTCTAATTCAGCCCCCACCGGACTCAGGTAGCCGTGAGATGTAGTCACCACGTCTCCAGTCCCCTAACCAGACAGATTTTGCAGCATCTGTTCCATTACATGAAGCAGTGGAATGACGTTGTTCATCCCGTAGTCCTGGCGACTGACAAATAACGTGGTCTGCATGGGCCCGTTCTGCCGCTGCAGATCAAGGAGGGTGTGCTTGGGGGTTTAGGAATGGCTGAAATGCATGCAAAATTTCCTGGCCATTTTTTGCAGATGGGTGGAAGACTCGAGGAACCGTTTGACAACCAGATTAAACACATGCACCATGAGGGGCGAGTGGGTCATCCCTCCTCAGCACAGCACAGACACCATGTTCCTTCCATTGTCTGTCACCATAGTTCCGATTTTCAGTTGTCGTGGAGAAAGCCAGGAATTGATTTCATCTTTCATGACGTGGAGCAGTTCCTCCCCTGTGTGACTTTGTTCGCCCAGGCAAACCAGGTGTAGAACTGCATGATACCACCATGCCCTGCAGATGTGGTATGATATAGCAGCACTAAGAATTGTCGCTGCAGTGAAGGCTGAGGTGGTGGAGGAGAAGGAGGAGCAGAATCAGCAGTTTGACAAAGGCGTCTCCTGTTCAAGTTGCTGGTGTGGCTGTGCAGGAAGCGCATTCACCCAGTGGGCCGTAAAGGACATGTACTGTCCTTGACCATAATTACAGCTCCACATGTCCGCGCTGCTGTGCACCTTGGAAGACACCGATAGGCTCAAGGACTGGTCCACCTTCTCTTCTACATATTTGTGCAGGGCTGGTACTGCCTTTTTCCACTTTACACTGATTAAATGCACCTAAAAACTGCCGCGGTGACGCCAATTTTCAAACATGTCGCCCAAAGTGTTTTTCTGCACCTTTTTTTTTTAAACCATTCACATTCACACTAAATAACCTGTTAGATTTATTCTACAGATTATTATGGTTGTGTATGTACCTAACGTGTAGGGATTTTTTTTTTAATTATGTATTTTATTATTTTATTAATTACACTTTTTATGTTTGTTTTTTACTTTTTTTTCATCCCCTAACTATTTAACACTTTTTTTTTACACTTAGTTATGAATGAGCATACTACTGTATGCTAATACATTAGATTCTGTGTCAGGATGACACAGGCTGCAGTCAGGGAAACACAGATTGTGCCTTGACTGCAGACTTACTATACAGACAGCTCTGGGGCTACTCCAGGTCCCCATGCTGACTATATAGATATTCCCTGGGCTCTATGAGGTTACTGGGAGTCCTGATAACCAAAGAAGTAAGGGCATCCCCTCTGATTATGCCACGATCATGGACCATGGAAATCAAGATGTTAAACACCAGTTATCGTCGGTTTCCTCTGCTCCTTGACATTTACAGGTCTGTTTACTACAGCTCCTTTTCTAGTGTGGTTACGTCACTTGGAGCGGTAAAACCCTTCTGTCTACAGCAACGTTTTTGGCATCACTGCAGACAGGACAACCTGCACAGCCCGCTGTCAAAAGTCGACAAACGGTCGTTATGGAGTTAATTTAGAAGAGCAAATTGAAGTTCTGTGACCCCAGTGCAAAATGTGTTTACAAACCACCATGTGCAGGGCTGGCACAAAGATAAATGGTGCCTTGTACAAAATTTTCCTTTGGTGCCCCAGTATGAATATCGGTGCACAGGGGCGTTGCTCGGGTCCCAAAACATCCGGGGCCCGGGCCGTTTGTGTTTTGTTCAGTAGGGCTGGGTTCACACGGAATTTTTCGCTCCTCATTGTGAACTGCGGATGTGTTTTCACTAATTTTCTGCACATTCCACATAGATCCTGTTCATCTCCTCAGAAGTCACTGTACAATGGAAATCAGACCTGACAAATTTACTTTTTCAGTACCTCTCACCTACATATGACAGTGTAACACCTTACAAATAACTCACCAAATAGTCCACCAATACATGGCGCAAATAGACCATGCAAATAAATGTTACTAAAAAAACTCCTACAAAACCAAGACCCAAAAATATTACTACTTAAGGCTCACATAATCCTGCCAGACCCTGACCAAACGCAACCCCCACATGTGACTGTCAGCTGTACACAGGCTCTGAAGATGTATATTGCTGCCATACAGGGACCATATAGTGGTAGGTACTAGTTGTATGTAGACGCTCTGCAGAAATATGTGATTACACTGCAGTTACATTTAGTGACTCAAAGGAGACATTATTTCTGATCAGCGTCGTTCACATTCCCTTTTCTTCTCCATCCAGTTCACACCTTCATGCTGATTTCTCCCGGCCAATACTCGTCCCTGCAGATTTGGACACAAATATCTTAAAATCCTCACATATCCAGCAACTCCTTAATTATAGGTATATAAGTCCCTCAGTTAGGTAGGTGTATAGGGCCCCAGTGATAGGAAGCTATATAGGTCCCCTCAGTTCGGCAGGTATGTAAATATAGGGTCACTCTCAGGCAGGTATATAGATATAGGGTCACCCTCGGAGTATATTATATTATATACTTATATATATATATATATTATATATATAGTATATATATATGGAACTCTGGCAGATATATTAGATATAGGGAACTCTCAGGAAGTTATATAGATATAGGGTCACTCAGGCAGGTATATAGATTGGGTCACTCAGGCAGGTATATAGGGGCACTCAGACAGGAATATAGATAAAGGGGAACTCAGGCAGGTATATAGGGGCTCTCAGGCAGTATATAGTGTGGGAAATCAGCTCAAACGGAGGCGGTCCTTAAACGTGCAACACTGCAGGATTTATTTTCAACAGTCACGAAGTCCAGAAACATAATAGCAGGGCTCTGCTTCAGCCAAAACAAACATAACTTATAGTCGTGTTTATCGGTCACATTACCGTACAGCGGTTCCGGGGTTAATAAACCGTGTGCAGGTCTCTGCAGTACTCTCAGGGTTGCACGGTCCAGCTCTGGCTCTCTCGCTACTGCTCACTCACTGAGCAGTGTTTGACCGAAATGGAACCCACCCCCTTTTACCTGAGCATGCTGGCCTTATATAGGGCTGGTAAGCCCGGATGAGGGGAGCGCCTCCCCCCAACCCCCAAAA
>JAODAL010060530.1:0-20843 GCA_025379985.1 Phyllomedusa bahiana | reverse complement strand
TTGCATTCCCCAATGAAGGAAATTGGCGAGGGTTTTCCGTACTAATTACGGGGCCCCTGCCCCGCGATGCAGGCCTGACGGTCCTGCAATGATGATCCTGGCATGCGTTTTGTCCCCAGGCTTGAAGGAGACCTTCTTCGACCCTCTCCTCCATGCCCTCCCCCCTCTTTGCTCGTTTACCCCCTGAATTTCCCCCCTGTTCAGAATATAAAATTTTTGGAAGGTATGGAAGAGTTTGGAAAGTTTTTTTTTAAAGCGGCAAATCACAGCTATTCTCAAATCCTCAAATCAAAAAAAATTGCTGGATTAAAATATAATGAAAAGTGATCTTAAGCAAAAAAAGCTGGCCTGCGCCAAAGTGAAAAAACAGTATCTGAAATGTATTGGGGAAAAATAAAAGGTTTTTTTTGGGCACCATCAATTACCTGTGGAAACACACAATTGCTGGATTAAAATTTAATGCAGGGGCTCTATCAAAAATTGGACTGGGCAAAGTGAAAAAACACTTTTTCTGAAATGTATTCGGAAAAAAAAAAAGGTTTTTTTTGGGCACCTATCAATTCCCTGTGGTGACTAAAAAAAAAATTCGTATTCCATTTAATGCAAGGTGCCTAAAATGAAAAAGTGTAGTGCGCCAAAGTCAAAAAACCGATCTGAAATTTATCGGATTTTTACAAGGTTTTTTTGGCACTAAAAAACCCTTTTCGATTTGCTGGATTCAAATTTTAAGTACAGGGGGGGATTTAACAAAGGGGGGGAATGGGCAAAATTGAAATGAACCCCTATTAAATTATACTGATAATAAAAGTGGAGTTTTGCATAACAAAGAACCTGCAGTTATAAAAATGTTATCCTATAAGTTCAGGCTCCCCAAATTTCCCGGAAATATTTCAATAGAAAACTTTTTTAAAATAAAACTATGCAAAGTCTAACTAATTTTTGGGAACTTTATCCGTATTCTTTATAGAGCTTGTTTTTTTCGCCGGTGGGGGCCCCCCTCCACTCCCCCCCTACTTTTCACAGTAGATGCTCCTTTAAATTCTTACCTAAAAATATAAAATTTCCAACTCTAATCTAAATAAGTTTTTAAGGATCACAGCTACAGTAAGTTTCCTGTGAAGAAATAGAAATCATTTTGCTTTAGCTGGGGTTGGACCAGGCAGGGCACGTCCTTCTGCTCTGAGACCTGAGAGACATGAGGGGGAAAGGAAACGCTGTTCTATGTAAACGAGGCATGTGATTTTTCCCCGCAATCGCAACCCAAAATCCCGTCATGACTCGCACACACATCTCACCCTTCCTATTCTGTAATCTGATTTGCTGGCCGCCAAAAAGACAGGAAACGCCGAAAAAGCCGATCTTAAAAGATGATGCACGATTTTAACCTAAATTAGCAGATCTAAAAAATCCGATCACCATAAAAACTGTGCCGATTCAATTTTGTCAAAAATAATCGCTCAACACTATTGTAAGTGTCAGAGTGGCGCTGCACCCCGGGGGTCCGGGCTTTGCAGGCGCACTCGTCCCCTTTTACACGGGCCCGCCCCGGGTGCGGACAACGCCGGTCCGTGGGCTCCCCCCCCCAAAAAGTTCCCTCCTACCTGACCGGCCCCGGGACGTGTGCGCGGCCGGTGCGCGCGCCCCTGGGATCTTGGGCACGCGCGCCCCCGGCTTCGAAATTTAAAGGGCCCAGGCGCCCATAATTGAAAACCCCTGCCATGTCCATATTTTACGTTCCCCCCTTCCTGGCCCTCCCGATTCCATAGTGCCTATTCTATGCGAGGAAAGCCCTTTTCTACGTTCCGGTTGTCTATACAGTGTCCGTCCCGGCTTCGTTTCCCCGCCCCACGAACCTTTGCTGTGCCCGACCTTCCTGCCCTCCCTGACTACAGTTTGCCTGCCGATTCTGTACCCCCTATTCCTTGGCTCCCACCGAAAGCAAGTACTCGGGGTGGGGACCTGGTGGAATCCCGCCGCAAAGTCACCCCGTTTTGCGGGGGGCTCTGGTGAACCCCGGGCTCCACTTAGCTCCCTCCTGGTTGGCTCCCGCCTCGCTTGCGGGGGCCCGTGGATCAAACCCAGGTCCTTCGTTGGAATGGGCCCATGGATCCGCCAAGGTTTCCCGTTACCCGCCTGGAAGATCGACCGTCGTTGCCCAAGCAGTCCCGAGCTGACGGCGGGCACGCATTGGATCAGCTGACGTCCAGATGAAAGCAACTCGTCTCCGCCCACGGGCAGTTCCACTGTCTTCACCCCCCCAGTTCCAGCACCCCCGTTGCCCACGCCGATGGGGCCCTAAGTCGGCTTTCGCTTCCCTCAGGTTCGAGGGAGCCCAAATTGTAGGGGGTTTGTTACTCAGTGCCGATGCACGTGTTCTAAGGCCCGACCCAGTTCCCTCCGAACGCGAAAAAGTGGCGTTTGCCTGTCTGCTCTCCGGGGAAAGGGCTCTGGCATGGGCAACCCCCCTCGGGGACGGGGGAGATCCTTGGTGGGCGACCTGCAGGCCTTTTTCAAAGAGTTCCCTGCTTTTTGGGAAGGCAAGGGCTTCGTCAGGGGAACCCCCTCCTGGATTTAGGGGAAAGGGGAATCCTGGGGGGTTTACGCCACCCCAATTCCGACCTTGGCCTCGGAGCTGACCTGGAATGAGGCCCCCTCTGTGCCTTTCAAGAAGGGCCTCTCTCCCCGGGAAAAAGGGATCCCCTGGCCGAAAGGGGATTTTTCCGGTTCTTGTTTGGGTTGTCCCCCGGGCCACGCGGATTGATGTGCGTTTTCAGAGAGGAAGAAGAGCTCCCCCAGAACCCGGACTTGCTCGACCTCGTCGCTTCCGCTTTTGGGCTCCGGTATTCCAGAAACCCCCTTTTACGCTATCAGCTTCCAGCGAGGAGCCCATGAGGTCGACCGTGTTTTTACTTCAGTACAAAGAGCGTGCCGACCCCCGCACTGAAAACCTTTGCTGTACTGTCTGTCCTGAACATTTTGGGGGGACTGTGCGCTTCGCCCGCGCCGGGGGAAACGCTCGCCCCCTAGGGACGTGGGAGAGTCCCCTGGGTGTGCACAGCCCCTCTCCAGTCTGACCAGCCGGTGCAGATCACTTCTAGGTGGCATAAATTTTTAAACCCTCCGCCTTCTTGGACTCCGGTCGGCGGGAAATTTTTGGATGCCCCCCGGGTGTCAAGCTTCGCCCCCCCACCGTTCGATCGTTAAACCTTGGCATCTCTTGGGTGAGGGGGGAGGTCCGCGCATTACATCCAGTACCGTAGGGACCCCGTTACTATGATGTAGGAGCACTCCCATGGCGAGAATCGTTTTTTCTATTTTTTCCCCCTTTTCGCTGCAAAACTGTTGGGGTTCCGGGCTGCAATGCCCCCCCCGGTCTTGGACTGGAAAAAGGGCGAAGTTACCGATGGGGACAAGACTGCCAGCATCGTTGTCTGCCCGCACCCCCCCCGGGCGTCCCCCTCTCCGCCTGCGCCCATAAAAGCCGTTGCCGGGGTTTACCGAGAGGATCAAGCCCTCCCCGATGTGTTCTCGAAAAAAAGCAGACCCCTTGCACCTCCCCGGTCCTACGATTGCCCTATAGCCCTTTTTGCCTGGCACAACCCCTCCTCGGGGTAAGTCTCCCCATGTGGGGTCCCCGAGACCAAAGCCATGTCAGCTACATTCAGGAAAACCTCGAAAGGCTTTACCGCAATCCTCTTCACCCTGGGGCGGGCTTCTTCGTTGGGGAAAAAAGGATGGTCATTTGCCCGCATCGCTTCGCGGTTGAATAAATTACGGTAAAAAACCGCTACCCACTGCCGCTATCTCGGGGCTTTTCGATCCCCCTTCGGGGAGTGGGATCTTCACCAAACGGGACTTACGGGGGGATATAACCTACCCGGATCCAAAAGGCGACGGGGGAAGAGGGCATTCAACCGCGGGATGGGCCTTCGAATACCTAGTTTGCCCTTTTGGGGCTCTGTAACCCCCCCCGGTGTTTCAAGGGTTTGTTAACGACATCTTCAGGGATCCTATAGTTGCGTGTCGTGTATCTGGGCGGGAAATTGTTTTTTCGCCATCTCAAACCCACCGCTCCATGTGCGCCCGGTCCTTTTAAACGCCTTGTGTGAATCGCCCTCTTCCCAAAGGAGGGAAAAGCCAATTTCACCCACCGCCTGCCCCTTTCCCGGGGATATTGTTTCCCCCAAGGGATTGAAAAGGATCCTGCCAGCAGTCAGCCTCCGCAGTGGCCTCGTCCAAAAGGGTTTCGGGCTATTTAACGGTTTTTCGGGTTTGAATTATTACCTCGTTTTATCCCCACTTTTCGACCTAGTGGGTCCCCTTGTGGCCCCTTTTTAAGAAGGCTGGAACCCGAGGTTGTGGGCCACCCGCGGCGGAAGATGCCTTCGCCGGCTCAAGGCGGCCTTTGCTTCGCTGTTTGTCTCGTCCCGGATGTGGAGAACCCCGTTTTTTTGGAGGTGGACACATCATCCGTGGGGGAGGGGGGGTGCTCTTCAGAGGGATTCCCAAAGGGGAAGTTTGGGCACGTGTGGGGTTTTTCAAAAAACTTCTCTCCCGGGAGAAGAACTACACCATTGGTGACCGTGGTGTTGGGCCCTTAAATTGGCCCTGAGGAGGGCGTCATTTTTTGAAGGGGCCCGAATCCAGTTACTATTCCTTTATCACAAGAAACTTGTGTACCTCCAACGGTCGCGCCTTAATCCCCGGCAGGCTCGTGGGCTCTTTCTTCTCGCGTTCAATTTTACGATCCTTTCCGCCCGCCGGAAGAACGTCAAAGCCGATGCCTTTTCTCGGGCGTCGGATGTGCTTGGGGGGGGACTCCCACCTGCCCACATCATTCCTCCCCCAAACCCTCTGTCCCGTGGCTCCCGTAGATTTACGGCAGAAAACCCCCGGGGAAATCCTATGTGCGTCCATCCCTTTGGGAAGATCCTAGATGGGGTCATGGCTCTCGGGGTTTCCGGCCCCCGGGAGTTGGAAGCGGCGCAGTTCATTGGTCGGTAATACTGGTGGCCCGACCCAATCAAGGATGTGAAGGATTTTGTGGCCTCGTGCCTTCGTGTTTGGGCGCAACAAGACACCGCACCTCAACCAGCAGGATTGCTCCTTTTCCCTTTCCCATTCCGGAAACGTCCCCTGGTCCAGATTGCCTGGACTTTATCACGGTCTTCCCCGTGGCGGGGAAAACTGTCATTTGGGTCCGCCGATGCTTCTCTAAGAGGCGCATTTTGTACCTTTGCCGGGGTTCCGTCTGCACCTCGTTTGGCAACCCTCTTCTTCCCGTGCTTCGTCTGCATGGCCCTTCCCGACCATTGGTCCCATCGCGGAGTTCAATTCGCTCCCGTTTTTGGCGGTCTCTCTGTTCTCCCCTCAAAGTGGAAAAGGACTTTCCTCCCCTTCCCCCCGCAGTCGAACGGGCAGGTAGAAAAAAACTAACCAGATCTTAGAGAACTACCCACGTCATTTCTCTCGGGCCCCGCAAACGATTGGGCAGGCTTGTTGCCCTGGGCCGAATTTGCCCACAATTCCTTGGATTGTTCTACGGGCGCTTTTCCATTTTTGTGGGGTATGGATTACATCCCCGCCCGCCCCCCCCGCTGTCATCGGGTTTTGGAGTTCCTGCGGTGGACTCCCTGATCCGTGACCTGAAGTCGGTGTGGACAACACGCAGCAATCCTTTCTCCGGGCCTCCCTGGGTGAAGCTCCAGGCAGATAAACACGGGGGGTCCCCGCCCTCGTTTAACCGGGGGGTAAGGTCGGTTGTCCTCCAGACAGTTTTGCCTAAGGATTCCGTCCTACAAAATGGGTCCCCGGTTCCTTGGCCCCTTTTTAAATCCCGGGAAAAGGGGTCAATCCGGTGGCCCACAAGCTCCGGCTTCCCCCCTCGATGCGTATTCCGAACTCCTTCCATGTTTCCAACAAAACCCGTATCTTGAAAGGACGTTGGAAGGTGTCTTCCCTGCCCCGGTGGCGGATGCCCCGGAGTCTTGCCGTAAAGGAAATCCTGGCTATGAAGAACCCAAGGGGAAACGTTACTTTCTTATTGATTGGGGGGGTTCGGTCCCGAGGGAAAAATCGTGGGAGCGGAGGAGAAATCTGGAGAAACCCTTTCTCCAATTTTTTCTCCCGGGCAAAAGGAGGGGGAACTAAGGGGGGGGGGGGTTATGAAAGAGGGGCTGAGCCCGGGGTCCCGGGCCCGAGGGGCAATCGCTGCCCGTTTCCCCCGGGCCCCCACGGGTTGCGGCAAAGCGGTCCGTGGGTCCCCCGTCCCCAGAAAGGCCCCCCTACCCTTTACCGCGTCCGGACTGTGTGCGCGGGCCGGGGTGCGCGCGCCCCGGGTCCCTTTGGGCACGCGCGCGCCGGGGCTCGCCCAAATTAAAGGCCAGCGGCCCATAATTGAAAACACCGCCACTGTCCATATTAATTTGTTCCACCCCTTCCTGGCCCCGCCGATTCCTAGTGCCTATTCCTATGCGAGGAAGCCCCCTTTCTACTTTCCCGGTGTCTATACAGTGTACCGTCCCTCCCGGGTTACTTCTCCGACCACGAACCTTTGCTGCCCTGCCCCCCACCTTCCTGCCCGTCCCCGACTACGATTTTTCTCCGATTCTTACCCCGTATTTTCCCTTTGGGTACCACCGCAAGCAAGTCACATCAGGGGTACGACCTGGGGGGAATCCCGCCGCAGCAAGTCCATCCCGCTTTGCGGCGGGCTTGGTGAAACCGGGCTCCACTTAGACTCCGCTCCCTGGTGTGGCTCCCGCCATCGCTTGCGGTGGCCCAGTGGATCCACAACCCAGGTCCGTTACATAAGCTCTTATATTCCCCCTAGTCAGGGTTACAGGTAGTCGGGAATTTGTCATCTAACTCTATCCATGCAGTGAATGTTGGAGACATGTATGAGGAAAACAGAACTCTAAGAGCTAAAAGATATATAAAAATAATGTAAGCAGCACAACATGTTCCAACCAGTAACATTCAAAATACACAAATATTTCTTCACAGGGTCATCCAAGATTTGACATTCATGGCTGCTTTTTTTAACTACTTGACTACCGCCCATAGTCATTTATATCTACATGGTCTTTCTGGAACACTAACTGTGCAGTTATGAGACTGGAGAGCTGGCTATCAGCGATTACTGGCTCTCCACTAAGAAGACAGGGATGGTTTATTACTGTCCCTACCTTCCCTTCGGGGCTCAGTAACTGCTGGGTCTTATCATGCTCTGATCAGCTCTGCAGTGACTTCAGGGGGTTATTTACCTAGTATTTCTATTATAACTGGAATACCAGCCTCAGTTGCAGGAGAAACCAGAAAAAAATGTCATGTAAAAATACCCCCCAGGGGTCTTTTTCTGACTTTGTTGGGGGAAATAATATGTAAAAATAAAATAAAAAACACAAACTTACAGTCACAAAAAATAAAACAATGATAAAAAAACATGGACAGCACAAATCGTAACTTTTAGGCTTGCCCCAGCAACCTTCAAACTTTATAGCACTTATAAAGTCAGCTGCATAGCCAGTGATACGTGTGGGGTCTGTTACCTACACAATCCTGCTACGCCCTGTCATTTGGGGTTACTCTGATTGCTATATTATATATCTTCTTGTTACGAGTGGCCCCGCAGCCCTCAAGAGCTGCAGGCGCACTCGTACCCCCACGATCTGCCCGGCGCGAAGGACTGTCTGGCGCGCGCTGCTCTACCTATTATTTACCCTGCCGCACTCCTGCTTCCTCGCGTCCTTCTGCCAGCCGGTGGGCGCGTCCATGCTCCCAAGGGTGGGCGCGCTGGCTTTCTCAGATTTAAAGGGCCAGCCCACTCCTGTTGTTACAATTCTCTTATACAACTTTCCCAAAGGGGTTTCTACTGTGGATATAGTTTTGGTTTAATATTTGTTTTGTTTTGTCTATTATTGTTTATTTCTTATTTTTTATTTTTCATCCATACTATATCCAATTAGATCTTTGTAATAGAATTGTGTTTATATCTCCCAACAGGATTTGAAACTGTTAGAGGACATCTCTGTGTTTTTAAATGTTTTTAAGTGTTGGGTTTTGTAGTCCTTTGTTTCTAATAAAGTTTATATGGGTGTACAGGCATCTAGTATGTTTTCTTTTCTTCTATGTGACAAATTAGGGATATATAACTTAAAAGGTCTGCATTTTTAGATTATATGCGTAAGTAGAGGCAGTTTGCTGATACATAAATTAATATTTTATTAAGCCTTCCATTATTGAAATCAATAAAACTTTGCTACAGGCAAAAATGCCATAAGCATTAAAGGTGAATAAGACAATACTATGCGTTTCGCTGGCTCTCGTGGCCGGCTTCTTCAGGCAGTGTTGACTGTTTGAAAGTCGCGGGTATTTCAAGTAACGGGCGGCACGTGCTGCCTCACTTTCAGTATCCGGAACATTGACATAAGCTCTAAAAGCTTGAGAACGTAATACAATCAATGTATATAAATATATTTAAAACATAGGTTACTATTTTAAGTAAATATTCTAAACATTATGAAGATAGTGCAGAGTACTTATGTATTTCTGGACTACATTACCTCGCTTTTGGTCTAAGACGTAAATTCCCAGACTGTTTTATATCAAGTGCTGGGTTACAAACTTGTTCGATCATAAGATCTCCAATGTGCATGCTCTCCTCGTCGCCCCCGAGGTCCCAGCAGAGCGTGCAAGATAAAAATAAATATTAATGTATTATGAAAAAAAGGCAAAAAAAAAATTTAATAACTGGGTGCAAGAAAACATTACAAGTTCAAAGTTGCGTATACTAAAGAAAATTGTAAACGTTCTTGGCCAGAAAATAGGAAAATGGCCCGGTCAGGAATAAGTTAACAATCACCTACCTGTCTAAGAAAAAGACAAAATGATTTTGCTCACGAGAAGAAAAAAAAGTTGCAGCGTCCTCGTGATCTTTATAATGGTAGTTGCTGGTGCCTGGATGATTGCCGGACCACGGACAAATCCAAAGGATAGCCAGTAATATTGATATTATCCAGCACTCGGCAGACTGAAATAATAATTTCTATTCACAATTATTTAAAAATATACAACTGCCGTCTGACGCTTTTAGAGAAGTATCTCTGACTTGTTCTACGAGTCAGAGATACTTCTCGAAATGCATCAGATGGCAGTCGTATATTTTAAAATATTTGTGTATAAAGTTTATTATTTTAATCTGCCAAGTTCTGGATAACATTGATATTACTGGCTGCTGGTTGCAGGGCCATCTTTTCCATTGAAAAAACTTTGAGACTCTCGGTTCACATATTTTGATCAAAAGATGTTTAAGCTGCCCACGACTTTCAACGTGATCTCAAAATCGGGCAGTCCTATCCTATCTTTACCTCTCAATCGAGCAGCAGGTTGGGTGTTTTTTATTTTTTCTCTCTGAATAATGGAGGCCGGTTGACCCAGTGAGAGGCCTGATTGGCTCGATTGAGAGGTAAAGATAGCATAGGACTGCCGATTTTGAGATCACGTTGAAAGTCGTGGGCAGCTTAAACATCTTTTGATCAAAATATGTGAACCGAGAGTCTCAAAGTTTTTTCATGCATGATAGATAGCATAAATGCTTCTTTAGGGATTTCCACGTAGTGCATTGCCCTCTTTTCCATTGGACACACTAGGCAGTTGCCCAGGGGCCCCAAAAGTATAGGGGTCCCTGGTGGTGTATTTTTGGTCCAGAAATACAAGCAACATACCCTGGATCACTTGGTCGGCTTCACTTATTTAACTGTTTGTGCATTTTTTAGGACATGCAAACAGTTAAAAGCCATGGTGGATAACGGAGCCAAAGGCCAAATAGTCTTGTAGGCTGCGGGCTGCCAATGTCCAAATATACGTGGAATGAAAATATGGGTGTGACAATATGGGTGTGCAGTGAGGGGGGCTTGAGGCATGACCAAGTGTGATGTCATGTATTTGGGCAGGGCCCACTGCAGTGCTCTGCCCAGGGGCCCATAATTCTGTTTAGAGGGCTCTGGCTGGTTGTGTCTGGGCTCACCGCTCAGCTGCAGTTCCCCGCACACCTTGGAGATAGACTGGACGCTTTTCAAATACTGGAAACCACTTTAATTATAGCAATTTGAGGGTTAAATATTGATAGGGTTGTTTTGAATTTCTTTTATTGGTTGCCTCATAAATACAGGGCGAAGTAGAAGCCCTCATGTCAGGTCTATCGGTCATATGTACACCTAGTAATGATGGTGTCACTAAAGAAAACTTGATGTTTCAGGGTTCTGCTCCATAAGCCATGATTCTTCCATGGACACAATGATGCTTGTCTGCAAATTACCTTTCAGTTTCCTACAAGAGACACTTCATTACAAAGAAGCTCCGCACAGTCTGGGAAATGTATCACCTGCACCTTCATTATCTAGCTGGATGATTCCATGTCAGGTCCTCACTTACAGTGTGACAGATATCTCTATCACAGAGAAGAGGCAACTCACATCTGAGTCTATGGCACAATACAAGGGGAGTCAGACCCGAGTCTCAGCCTTCACATAGAAAATAATGGTCAGGATGTGTCTTCTATATACTTAGTGAAAAAGAATATTTATAAAATAGTTTATAATAGCTTATATCACACCATGGGCCAATTGATGGATTTCTGTAACCTGGGGAGTTCCAGGGTGTGGCCATAAACATCATAGGGATAAGGGGTGAATGAGTGGATAATGCTCTATCTATCTATCTATCTACCTATCTATCTATCTATCTATCTATCTATCTATCTATCTATCTATCTATCTATCTATCTATCTATCTATCTATCTATCTATCTATGTTATATCTATCTATCTAATATAATATAATCCAATATAATCTAATGTTTATTTCAATATTTCTATCTTTCTATTTATCTATATATCTATCTATCTATATCTATCTATCTATCTATCTATCTATCTATCTATCTATCTATCTATCTATCTATCTAACTATCTATCTAACATCTATCTATCTTTGTATGTCTGTCTATCTATTTATTTATCTATCTATCTATCTATCTATCTATCTATCTATCTATCTGTCCCTCTATCTATCTATCTATCTATCTGTCTGTCTGTCTGTCAGCCCGCCCACCTATCTATCTATCTATCTATCTATCTATCTATCTATCTATCTGTCTAACTATCTATCTGCCTGTCTGTCTATCTAATCTGTTTGTTTATTTCATGTCTTTCTACCTATCTATCTGTCTGGTTATCTATCTAGCTTTCTCTTCATCTGCTTATCTCATATATATGTCTATGCATCTCTCTTGTAATAATCTAACTATGTATCCATGTATCTCTCTATCTACTGTAACTACAGTATTTATCTATCTATCTAGCTAATATCAAAAATATTGCAGAACTCTTCAGGTAAAAGTGAAAAAACAGGTGTTTATTCCCACATGCGTACAACCGACGTTTCGGCTCCTATCTATCTATCTATCTATCTATCTATCTATCTATCTATCTATCTATCTATCTATCTATCTATCTATCCTATCTATCTATCTTACATCATCTCTCTTTGTATCTATCTATCTATCTATCTATCTATCTATCTATCTATCTATCTATCTATCTATCTATCTATCTATCTATCTATCTATCTATCCATCTCTCTTTGTATCTATCTATGTATCTATTTATCTATCTATCTCTCTCTCTCTTTGTATCTATTATCTCTCTATCTATCTATCTATCTATCTATCTATCTATCTATCTATCTATCTATCTCTCTTTGTATCTATCTATCTATCTAAAAAATGTGAAAAAGCAGCACAACATGAAGCAAAACCATACACCAGGTGCCAGCGATGTGTGTGAACTTTGGCTCACCGTTCTATCCAGACAATTAAAAATTAGGAAAATTGGAGCCCACTCCAGTAAATGCAAGTAGACGTTTTGTCTCTCTCAGAGCCTTTTTCGCTCTATGAACATGAGGAAATAAACTTCACTTTTTTCTACTAGCATTTACTGGAGTGTGATACGATATTTCTATTTTTACATTTCTTTTGTATCTATCTATCTATCTATCTATCTATCTATCTATCTATCTATCTATCTATCTATCTATCTATCTATCTATCTATCTATCTATCTATCATGTCTATGCAATAATTGCCTACCTATGGAATATGCTCTGCTCCATCACTTGCTATGGACTTTAAAATTGCCTCTGGAAGTGGCATCAACACAAGAACTGTGCACCAGGAGCTTCATGAAATGGATATCCATGGTCAGGCTCACAAGCCTATGATGACCCTACACAATGCCAAAGTTCTGCTAGAGTTAGGAGCAGAGAAAACAAATTATGTGTCCCCATCTAACAAGCTAATGAATGAATCTGGTTGTTGATGATGAGCCCCTGGAGATCGCTACCTATGAGAATTCATAATCCTATCTGTTAAATTAGTAGCTGAGAAACCAGGGGATGGGGATGCTCTTCAGGGTTTTAAAGTTATGTTCGTGTAAAAGCATGTGGAGGCATATTAGATGATTGCTGCTTGACTTGGCATCGTCTTTATGCCACTAATCTTAACCTACTTTCTTTATGCCCTCACCCAGGGTTAACGGGGGGGGGGAAAGGGGGTTTTTTTTTGGGGGGTTTTGGGGGGGGGGCCCCCCTTTTCTTTTTAAATTTTTTTTAAAAAAATTTTTCCAAAAAAACCTTCCCCCGGAACCCAAAAAAAATTAAAAAGGGCCCAAAAGGGCCCAAAACCAGGCCCTTTTTTTTTTTCCCCCCTTTTTTTTTAAAAAAAAAAAAATTTTTAGGGCCCCCTTTTGAAAAAAATTTTTTAAAGGTTTTCCTTCCCAAAAAAAAAAAATTTTTTTTTAAACCAAAATTTCCCTTTTTTTTTCCCCAAAAAATTTTTCCTTTTTTTTTTCCCCAAAAAAATTTTTTTTTTTTTCCCCCCCCCAAAAAAAATTTAAACCAAGGGAAAATTTTTTCAAAAAGGGGGGTTTTTAAAAAAAAAAGGGGGGGAAAAAACCCCGGGGGCCCCAAATTTTAAAAAAAAAAACCCCTAAAAAGGGGGGAAAAAAACCCCCACCCCCCAAAAAATTTTTTGGGGTTTGGGGGAAAAAAAACCCCCAAAAAAACCCCCCCGGGGGGGGGCCCCCCGGGAAAAATTTTTTTTTTTTCCCCCCCCACCCGGTTTTTTTGGGGGGGAAAAGGGGGGAGTTTTTTTAAAAGGGGCCCTTGGCCAAAAAAAATTTTTTTGGGGGGCCCCCCTTTTTGGGGTTTTTTCCTTTTTTTGGAATTCCCCCCACCCACCCAATTTTTTGGAAAATTTTTTTACCCCCCCCTTTTAAAAAAGGGGGGGCCCCTTTTTTTTTTTGGGCTTTTTTTTCCTTTTTTTAAAAAAAATTTTGGGGGTTTTTAAAAGGCTAAACCCTTTTTGGGCCCCAGGGGTTTTTTTTGGGGGGGAAAAAATTTTTTTTTTTTTTTCCCCCCCCTTTCCCCCCAAAAGGGCCACAAAGGGGGTTTTTTTGGGTTTTTTTTTTTTTTGGGGCCCCCTTTAATCCCAACCCAAAAAAAAAATTTTTTTTTCCTTTTTTTTTAAAAAAATTCAAAAAAAAAAACCCCCTTTGCAAATTTTAATTAAAATTCCCCCTTTTTTTTTTGGGGGGAAAACCCCCCCAAAAAACCAAAAAAAGGGCTTTTTTTCCTAAAGGGGGGTTAAAAAAAAGGGAATTTTAAACCCCAACCCCGGGAAAAAAACCCCTTTTTTTTTTAAATTTTTTTCCCCCCCCTTTTTTTCCTTGGGGGGGAAAAAGGGGGCCCCCCCCCTTTTTTTAAAAAAAAAAAGGGGGGGGGCCCCTTCTTTAAAACCCTTTTTTTAAAAAATTTTTAAAATTTTTGAAAAAAAATTTGGGCCATTTTTCCCCCCCCAAAAAAAAAAAGGGGGCCCAAAACCCTTTAAAAAAAAAGGGAAAATTTTGGGGGGGTTTTAAATTAATGGGGGGGGGAAAAATTCATTAAACCCCCCCGGGGGGGCCCCCTTTTTTTTTTTTAAAAAAATTTTCCAAAAAAAGGGCCCCCAAAAAAAAAAAATTTAGAAAAAAATTTTTTTGGGGAAAAAACCCAAGCCCCCCCAAAAAACCCCTTTTTTTTTTTTGGGGGCCCAAAAAAAAAAAAAAAAAAAATTTTTTTTGGGGGGAAAAAAATGGAAAAAAAAATTTTCCCCCCTTTTAAAAAATTAAGGAAAAAGCCCCCCCCCCCCGGGGGGGAACCAAGAAAAAAAAAAAAAAAGGGGGGGGGGGGAAAAAAAAAAAACCCCCCCCAAAAAAAACCCCGGGCCCCTTTTTTTTTTTTTAAAAAAGGGAAAAAAAGGCCCGGGCCCCAAAAAAGGGGGGGGGGGAAAGGGGTTTTTTGGGAAATTAAAAAAGGGGGTTTAAAAAAAATTTTTGGGAAAAAAAAAAAAGGGGGGGAAAAAAAATTTTTTTTGGGGGGGGGGAAAAAAAAAAAAAAAAATTTTTAAAAAAAAAAAGGGGGAAAAAAAAAAAAAAAGGGGGGTTTTTCCCTTGGGGGGCCCCCCCCGGGGAATGAATTGAAAAAAAACCCGGGGAAAAAGGGGAAAAAAACCCCCAAAAAACCCAAAATTGTGTTTGGGGGGGGTTTTTAAAACCAAAAATTTTTAAAAAAAAAAACCCCCCTTTTCCGGGGAAAAAATTCCTTTTTCCCTTTAAATTGCAAAAAAAATTTCCCCAACCCCCCCAAAAACCTTTTCCCCCCCCCCGGGGGAAAAAAAAAAAACCCCCCGGGGCCCCCCCAAAAAAAATTTTGGGTTTAAAAATTTTTTTTCCCCGGGAAAAATTTTGGGCCCCCTTTAAAGGGGAAAAACCCCCTTTAAAAAAAAAAATTTTTTTTTTGGGGGGCCCCAAAAAAAGGGAAAACCCTTTTAGAAAATTTTTTCCCCCAAAAAACCCCCCCCCCAAAAAAAGGAAAAAAAAAAGGGGGGGGGGGGTTTTTTTTTTCCCCCCCGGGGGGAAAAAAACCCGGAATTTTTAAAAAAAAAAAAGGGGGGGAAAAAATTTTTTTGGGGTTCCAAAAAAAAAGGGAAAAAATTTTCCAAAAATTTTTTAAATTTGAAAAAATTTGGCCGGGCCAAAAAAGGGGGAAAGCCCCAAAAAAAAATTTAATTTTTTTTAAAAAAAAAGGGGAGGGGGGGGGGGGGCCCCCCGGAAAGGGAAAAATTTTTGGGGGGGAAAAAAAATTTTTTTGGGTTTAAAAAAAGGGGGCCCCCCCCCCCCGGGGGGAAAATTTTTTTTTTTTTGGGGGGGGGGGGGGGGGGGGGCCCAAAAAAACAGGGGGGGGGGGGGGGGGGGGGGCCCCCCAAAACAAAAAAAAAATTTAACCTTTTTGGGGCCCCGGGGTTTAAAACCCAAAGGGCCCCCCAAAAAACCTTGGGGTTTAAAAAAGGTTTTCCACTCATCCCCTTCTGGGAAAAGGATGAGGTTATAGGCCCCTCAAAAATCCAACTTGGAAAACCACTTTGCTCCCCCGGAAATTTGGTTTTAACAAAAACCGGGATCAAGGGTAAAGGGTATTGGTTTTTTTTCCCCTTATTTTATTCAAATTTACGGTAATTTTATGGCATGGGGCGGAGGCCCCCCATCCTTTTTTTTTACAAAAAAAAAAACCCCACCCATGGGGGAAAACCCCAAGGTCGGGTATGCCCCTTCTTTAAACTTTTCTGCAATATATTGTTTTTTATTGCTAGTCTCTCTGGACCAACAGATTATATACCTCCCCTTGGGAAACCTTTCTCCGGGCAATAGGGGCAATGGCACCGGGCGTAAGATCTATGAGGGGGGAGTAACTCCGACTTTTCCCCCGAAAATATGGACAAAAAGTCACGGATAAAAACAGGAAAACTGCTCCCCCTCAAGTATTGCCCAGTAGGTAGGGAGACATTTTGTCAAACAAAAAAACCGTGTTTTCCCCAAATTGACTTTAAATTTACCTGAATTCCAGTTTAAACACTGGGTTTTGTTTTTTGAAGGCCAGGGGGAGCCCCAACACCCCAACCGCGGGCCCCCCCTCCATGATAAATTTAAATACAAATTTTCAGGGATGTAAAGGATCCGACCACCAACTCCAGCTCAAAAGTACAATGGTTTGGGTTTTTGGGCCCCAGCTTGTGGAGTGGAGTTTTAAAAGCCACACCCTAGAGACTCAGAAAAGCGGGTTTCCCAAAAGGGAGGCCTAAACGTTTGACCCAAAGACCCCATCAAAAAAATTAAAAGGCTGATCCAGAATCCCCCAAAACCCCTCCCAGAACCAGAAAAGCGACAATTTTTAAATCCTTTAAAAGGTAGCAGCAATTTTTTTGGATATGATAGGAAAAAACCTAAACCCCCTAGGTGAACCTCCTGGGTGACCACCTGGGGGGCGGAGTTTTTTTTGGGGCCGGCTTCCCTTTGGAGGGACTCCCGAACGCCGTTCCATCTTTTGCCCAGTAAAGCAAAAACCCCCGGGGGCAAAAAGAGTAGCCTACGGTCCCCTGCAGCAGTCGCGGAAAAAGCCCCACCTTGGGATGGGCTCCTATGGGTTTTTTAAAAACAGAAACAACAGGTTTTTAAAAGGTGACCAAGGTTTTGGGCCACCGAAAAGGGGAAAATTTTTTCCCCACGTCTCTCCCTAAAACGTCTGGGGCCCCAACAAGGCTAGTGGGCCCGGCCTCATCTAAAGTACCAGGGGGGAGGGTAAAACCACCAACAAATCCCTTTACATGGTCAAACTAACCCAAAACTAAACTGGCATTGAGAGCTGGGTCATTCCACCCAGACGGAAGGGACCAGCGACAAAATTTTAGAGCAAAATTCCCCACCGTCTTTTTAAAACCCCGCCCAAAGGGGGCACTAGGGCCCCAGCCACAGCTTCCCTATCCGGGTCCAAACAAAAAATACCAAAGGGGGCCAAAAAAGCGTCCACGAAAACAGTTTCTGGCGACTCAAAGGGAAAAAGAAAAAGCCCACCCTGGGGGGACCCCGAAGTAGGGACAAAACCATTCCCCCTCTTTGGGTCCTCATTGCCCGAGGTATGGTGGGGGGGAGCCCAAAATACAGGCCGGGGGGGGGGGGGGGGGGCATCCCTCTCTAAATGCCAAAAAGGGCCCTTTCCCGTTTTCCTGAGAACCTGTCAGGCAACTGCTAGGGGGCCCACAGGAGGGGGAAAGGGAGTGCAGGGGCACTCTGGGGCCCTTTGGGGGAGATTCCCGGGGGGTGTTCTAACCCCTCAACCCCCAGATCCCCGGAAATACCCCGGGTTTTGGGCCCCGCTTTGGGTCTAACCCTAAACTGTTTATGGGGGTTCATAGTGGGGGAGAGCAGTAACGGTTCTGGCCTGCGATAATGTTTACCCCAAGGGAGGGACCTTTAGCCCTGACTGGAAAACCCCGGGCCCCCTCTCCCTTCCTGGGGTTTACGTGCTGCCCTAGGCGGGAAAAAGGCAACCCGGGGGACAGTCCCCCCGGGGCTGCCAAAGTGCTAGGGCCCCTCAAAGGAAGAATAGTCCCCGATAGTCCGGGTCAATACCAAATCAAGGGAAAGCCAAGCCCCAAATCAAACCCGAGGGATAAACTTTAAAAAAGCCAGGTCAAAAACGAACTGGGGCGAGGGACAAAATCAGGAGACAAAACCGGGTCAGGGGAACAAGCCGGAGGTCACAGGGAAAACAAAAACAAACGACAAGGGAATAGGGACAGGTAAAACAAGGCAGCCAGGGGTATAAAAGGGAAGGGGCAGCACTCAGCTAGGGAGGGAAATTTTAAAATTTTACCCCAGATAACCCCCCCCGTACCCGATTGGGCGGGGTCCGGGTCCTCCCCTTGGCTGGGAAGGGCTCGCCCTCATGTTTAGGAGTGCCCGGGCGTCTGTTTCACTCCCAGCCGACTGGCTATCAGGGGGGGGGTCGGGTGATCATCCTTTTCTGGCAGACTCTTCCTCCCTGGGAAGCCGAGCGCTGGCCCCCGCCCTGAAAAGTCCATCAGTTATTAAAATATATAAAAATTTAAATGGCTGTTGCAAACACCCAAAAAATTTTTGAACAAAAAAAATTAAGAATTTTAAAGGGGGTGCCCAAACTTTTTTTTAAAGACTGTATAATCATGATGTGTCCCGTTTGGAAAAATTTTTTACTATGCCCAAAAACAAATCAGGGGGGGCATTTTGGGGGGGGGGTTTCATATCCCTCCCCGGGTCTGCTGTATTTGTGACACATCATGATTTTATAACACACGCCACGGGTGGGCCCCGTGTCCTTTATGGGGGGGACACACAGAAAAAGGGGTTTTTTTTTTGGGTTTTTGAAATGTCCGAGGAGAAATTTTTTGCCCAAGCAGGGGTTTTAGGAAAAACTTTCAAACCCCCCCCCGCCTGCTAATTTGCATACACCCGCTTCATAGACCTCTGGGTCCATAGGGCCCCCCATAGACGCCCCCCCCCTGCGGGCCCCCTGACTCTGTGGAGAGGAGCACAAGATTTGGGCCAAAAAAAAAAAAAAGAAAAAAAAAAGGGCAAAGCAACGGGGGGGAAAAAAATTTTTAATTTTTTTTAAAAGGCAGTTTTAAAAGCCCGGAAAGGGAAAAATTAAAGGAGCAAAATAAGGGGTTTAAAACCCCGGAAAAAAAAAAGCCCCCCCCCCTGAGTCCTAGGAGGAGAGCTGTCTGTGTGCTGAGGGGGGGGGGGAAAGAGGTAGGAGAAGAGGCAGACAAGAAGCATGCCCCTGAATTCAAAAATCCTATGGTGCCAGACACACTGAGGTAGGCTGAAAACCTATAGGGAGACAACCCCTTTAAGCTTTTTTCTACATTAGCGCTGGTCTTCTGTTCCCTGTTGTACTTTAGCACGTCCTTTGCAACTTGTTGGAATAGTTGGAAGAAGGCCTTTCTTGTCCAGCATGTCTGCGCAGCTGAGCATGAAGCGAGGTCTATAAAGACTTGACTTATTGCCCTGTCCCATCAAACACTTTGAGAATGAATTCCTATGTCTACTATAAGACAGACCTTCTCATCCAATGTCCCTGATTTAACAAATGCTCTTAATTTGAATGGGCACAAAACTCTCTTGTTCCTGGAGAAAACAACCGGCTCTTCTAAGGCTCATACAAAAAGAACAATGACCAACCAACTCTGCGCATAGATCACACCACTTCAGCCTGTGACGGAGTCTCCCAACTACCGACCAACAGTATATACAAACAAAATCATATGCAGGCTGTATACATCATCATTCACTGTCAAATGGTGCAAACTTTTTTCTTTTTTAATAGATTATTTCAATAAAAAACATTAATGCATCCTTCACGAAATCGCATATTATGTAAAAACCTATGATGTGTCCATAATCCCACGCAGTATTAATCTATGTTGACGTCCATATGTTAGTAGCAAGTGTTTAACCAACACCAATTTTTCATCACTGAACAAGCGCTTAGTCCTGGGAGTCTCCGCACGCCAGACCACAATGTTTTGGAGGTGGACCTCCTTCCTCAAGTGGGCGTGACCAAGTTAGGACTTCCCATCGTAGGGAGGTGTTGGTTAAAGGGGTTTTGCCACGAAGTGAGTTCCTGACCTCTTATCTGCTCAGGAGAGAAGATAAAGAAAGCATGCTGAGTCACGAGGGGGAGAGAGAGGAGTGAGCAGAGAGTGAGGAAGCAGGGGGCATCTGCAAAGTTTACTCAAATAATTACATTACAACCAGTCGATTCTCTATACAGCAGACAGCCTCATACACTGCACTTTTCTCCCCAGCCCCTTGCAAGTTCCTTCATGTTCCCTGTCATCAGATAAGTGCAAACACGCAAGAGGCCAGATCAGCTCCTGTCAGCTCCTGGTCGTGTCTAATGTAAACTGTCAGGAAACTACGGGGGACTGAGCAATGCTGTAGCTCTCAGAGGCTTCACTTTTTGTAAATCACACATATTTAGAAAAGTGATTAAATACCCATTTTGGAGGATCCCACGACAACATTACATCGTGGCAAAACCCCTTTAAACACTTGCTACTAACATATGGACATCAACATAGATTAATACTACGTGGGACTATGGACACATCACAGGTTTTTACATAATATGTGATTCCATGAAGGATGTATTAATGTTTTGCTTTGAAAGAATATATTAAAAAAGAAAAAAGTTTGCAACATTTGAAAGTGAATGAGGATTTATATAGCCTGCATATGATTTTGTTTGGATCTTCTAGGGCTCATTACACTTTAGTATGTGTGAACATATGAATCACTTTTGAGCATTATGGGCCACATGTATTAAGGTCGCCACGTCGGGGCACAACTTTTCGCCAGTTTTCCAGCGAAATTTGCTCCTGATTTATGTCGGGGCTGGGGCGCGCTCATACATACTATGTAAAGTCCGCCGGGCCTCGCCAGTGTGTGAGCCGCAGTGCGGGACTTAGGCGCAGTGCGGCGCTACACCTAAGATTCGCCACCCAAGGTAGTGCGCTCATACATATCATGTAAAGTCCGCCGCGCCTCAACAGTGTGTAGGGCGCAGTGTGGGGACTTAGGTGCAGTGCGGGGCTGCGCCTAATATTCGCCGTCCGAGGAGGTGCGCTCATACATTCGGCGGGAAAAGTTCCACCGCGCCTCACCATGTGTGAAACCGGGGGCCTTTCACATGTATTCCGATTCGAGACAGGCTGGAAAACAGCGAGAAATCATTAAACATTTTAGTGCGGAGTATGAATCAAAAAATCGCCTTTATAAAGGCGGAAAACATTATCAGAAAAAGAGCTCAAACCTACCAAAAAAATACATAAATAAAATCACTTTCCAAAAATCCAGAACCGGGGAAATTTT
>JAODAL010060529.1:0-20846 GCA_025379985.1 Phyllomedusa bahiana | reverse complement strand
GGCAAAAATTACACTCTGGACGGGGAGAAAAGGTTTCTCATCGTCCCTCACCCTACATTAAAGGGGTTGTCTCACTACATTGATTCATCTCACCTCAGTCCAGTTTTCTTGGTTTCATTTTGTATTCAGGGGCATGTTTATTGGCTTCACGGGCGCAGTAAAAGCCAGGTCTGTAGTATAGAAACCTAGATCTGTTTGCCCCCATAAAAGAGGGGAACGGAATAGGAAGGAAACTTTAATGGACACATAGGGCAAAAGTTTGTTTTTTCAAGATCTTTAACAAAAAAGCAGAAATCCTTTAGGGAGACAACCCCGACTCCCACATATTGCATCACCAAAAAACTGGTTTTTTCCTGACTGGGGCCCCCTTTACTCTGCTTCCTCTCCAGGCAGTTTCCTTAGTTCATGCGGGTTTGAACACTATGACCCTTTCTCACCCTCTGTTTTCTATAAATGTTTTCCCTTTTTCGTGATGGGTAAGGCTTTATTTTCATGTTACTTTTTTTATTAGATTTTATTATCAAGAACAATAATAGGATTTTCTTTAAAAAAAAAAAAAAGTGGCACTAAAAAAAGTTTTAGAATTTCCACTTCTCCATCAGACATTCATCTATAGGCAAATTAAAAAATTTTAAAGGGTTGTCAGGGGGTGGGGGTATTTTTTTTTTTTTTTTTTTTTTTTTTTTTGTAAGGCTCCCTGCTAATCTGTATGTACTGTGCTGGCTATACAACAATCGACAAGGCAGGGACGATAATAACCCATCCCTGCCTTCTTCCTGGGGAGTCCGGCTGCCGCCAACAGCCAGCTCTCCCCTCCTGGAGCTACACAATGTGAAATCTGCACGGCCATTTTAAAAAATTTTTAAACCAATTTTAGACAAAATCAATAAGTACAAGAGTGGACTGTGCCCATACCCACCCTTTTAAAGGGGGTATTGCCCTGGTTTTCCCCCCCCACACAAAAAAAAAAAACGCTCAGGCAAGGGGAGTGCATATTTTTCGCTTTTTCCCATTTTCAAAAACTGCGGCAAACGGTAAGCAAATATAAAAACCCTCATAGGATTGGGTTTTTTTTTTTTTAACACTTTAGACATGTTTTTTTTGGACATAGAAATTTTTTTTTAAACCCACATGCTGTAGACGAAGGGTTTTTCACACTACTTGTGACCTTTTTTTTTTTTTTTTTTTTGTACATTAACCTCCTTTTTTTTTTCTAGTACCAAAAAATGAGGTTGAGTTTTTTTTATGCGTTTTATATTCCACTGGGTCTTTGGAAAGTTGGAAAGCAAACACCCCGAAACGTCTGTCTACAGATGGGTGATGCTGGCTTGGCTAAATATCCCTTTTGCTTTCCAAAGACCCAGTGGGTCAAAAGCAAATTGAGGATTTGTTACATCCATTAGAGGGCGCTTGAGCTTCACAGCTCCTTTCCCATAATGCCTTGTGATATGCAGATGCTTCGTGGAGGGCAAAAGGCAATTTCAAATCTCCACACGCCTGATGCCGCTCTCCCTAAGGAGAGATCTTCCCTTTCTAAATAATATCTAGAAAAAGGCATCCTCAAACTGCGGCCCTCCAGCTGTTGGGGAACTACAACTCCCATCATTCCCACTGTTATAGATTATATAAATGCCTGATGGGAGTTGTAGTTTCCCAACAGCTGGAGGGCTGCAGTTTGAGGATGCCTGATCTAGACTAGTCCTGGGAAATTGAGGGATATCCTGGCATAGGCAGGAGATAAAAACAGGGCGGGGACGATTGGTAGGCGACCGCCACTGGTGCCACTTCATCCCAGGCAGAAAAAGGGGCGTAAGGAGGTATGGAGTGGGCTGAATTTTCTATTGGGGGACGCGATGTGCCTTATTTGCTTAGGGCACTGGAACACCTTGCCCCAGTCCTGTTAAAAGGAAATAATACAATCGGAAAGATCTGCTGTGTTATGGTAATGGCGCTTTTATCTCCTGATAAGCTACAGTAGGTCACACAGGGCTTTTATGGTTTCTCATTGTGTAAATTTCACAATGTTTTTTTTTTTCCTTTCTTTTTTTTTTTTTTCCCCCCCAGAATTTTATTTTCATCCAAGGCTCTTCTCATTTGAGGCCTGAAAGTCCTTCAGTTTATCTATTACAAGAACGCCAACATACTGGAAGTGCTCTTGTCGCTGTAGCCCAGAACATCAAGAATTTTCACCAAATGGGAAAATCCTATAACAGACTTATTGGGGAGGTCAGGCAAAAAAAAATTTTTTAGTTAATTTGACAAAAAAAGTCACCCTTGGCTATGACATGGTTCAGGTATTGCAGCTCACTTGAATGGGGCTGAGCTGTAATACCAGACCCCGCCTAAAGGCAACAGTAGCGCCTTTTCTAGAAGACAGCAGCCATGGTTTTTCTTATGCGGGTGACTCCTTTAAGCATTTCTTGTGGCTCATCTCTGCTTGCAGCAGCCTTAAGCCATGTCTACACAGCACTGGTTTCCAGTCGGATTTTCAGCGGATCCAGTATTTAGAATTTGCCAAAAATCCGACTGTAACCAGTGACCCATAGACGACAATAGAAAAACCATGCTGTAGTCTACACTGCACTGTCTGATTTGTAAACTGCCAGCCCTCCGCTAAAAGAAAGAACATGTTCTATCCTCCCACAGATTCCTGTACAGTCAATGTACTGGGCTGTATGTAAGATAATTCCATGGCACTCCTCCCAGTAGGCAAGCCTTCCCTCACTGAAGACTGGTGACATCATGATTCTGTGTGAGCAGTGGGAAGGAGAGGATGTCACAGCTCTGCAGCCCTCCTGCAATGGTTCTCATGCCTGCAGAGCTGTCACCTCCTTCCACAAGCTCCTTGTAACCAGAACACCTGCATTGCTGTAAACTGTTATATATACAGCCTGAACTGAAGAAACAAATGTGAGAAATGCACTCTGCTCCCCCCTCCGTTACCAGGCATTAGTTAGAGAGGGAACTGACGGTATAAGGCTGTGTTATATGGGTGGGAGAGTGAATCTAACAGCTAGAGACTCAGTAATTGCCCAGATCCTTCACATAGAGCTATCATAGAGAAGAGCTGAGACGGCCTTTATTATAGAAAGCTAAGGCAACTAGTTTCACTTTCATTTTCCACAGCTCAAAGTGGAGTAAGCACAGAGTGCAGGCAGCCAATCTTAGCACATGGGGCGTGTCCCATACAGGGGGCATGTCCCAACAGGCTGAACTAAATATCAGGCCGCCAATCGCAGCAAAGAGGGTCTGACCTAACCTCAGGCTGAAGTTTTAGGTGTAGAACAGACATATTAGCTTATATGGTAGCTGCTATACTAAATGATTTAGGGAATGCAAACCAATTGCAAAAGTGCCTATTTTTACTGTCCCCGTCATTATAGATATGATCTTTGGAGCGAGAAAACCCTTTTAAGTATGTAATATGGATTGGTTATCTTTTCTCGAGCACCAGTAATATTCTCCAAGACTAAGGTGTGCAACATCCTTCCCTATATAAGCCCAGCACAAAATACTGACAACCCCTGCTCCCCAGCATTCTGATAAAACTATCAGACATGATGTACTAATTGGTATTTTGGCCAAAATATTACAAATTTACATCCAAACCGAGGGTCCTCACTGTCTCGTGAGCCCTTAGGGTATGTTCACATGGCCCAGTACTGTACGTTCACAGTATGTGTCGGGGAAAATGAATGGGGGCTGTAGCACTGTTGAAAGTACACACCGGCTAGTGCGTACTTTCAATAGCAGGTGTATAGCGGCGCGCACAGGTATACGCCGCCATGTCAACCCGGCCTGAGACTGTGTCCACATGGCAAAGTACAAATACAGGTAGGATTCGGAATTTGAATCTGATCAGTATTTGAACAGAATTTTACACTCTATTTTGGTGGGGTTTTTGCACTTTTTTTTTTTTTTTTTAACGGTTTTCGAAGTTGGCCATCCCATTGATTGAATAGTATACTAATCTGCAGTTTTCTGAGTAAAATCCGGCAGAAGAATGTACATGCTCGAGTTTTTTGCAAAATTGTTGGCTCAGAAAATCCGAGCCGTGTAGACGACAGCTCGGGATATTCTGTTAAGGTCTATGGGGATGGTTTAGAGTCGGTTTTTCAAAATCAGACTATAAATCCCAACTGGGTAGATGTGCCCTTACATTGACCTTACAAACAATTTACAGAAAAATAGGACCTTATTGACTTGGAGGCTTCCTCCAGTCCCAGCCGTGCACAGAGACTGCTCTAGGAACAGAGATGTCAGCTACAGCTCCATTCCTAGCTCAGCTGCGGCGCTGGAAGCCCCAAACCCCAAACCAACTTGCTGCTACAGAGGCAGGGCAAAATCCGTTCCTAGCAGGAGGCAATAAGCACCCCAGGGCTACATGGGAGACGCCACACAGGTGCAAAGTACTGATGAACAGCCCCTCACAACCAGGGCTGTAGCCAGGGCCGTTCCTAGGCTCAATTGCACTCAGGGCGAGGTGAAGATAGTTCGCCCACCCCCCCCATGTAAAATAATGCACCACAATGCAACACAGTGCCTCACCAGATAACTGCCCCCTCTAGCCATGTAATACCCACCTGTAACCAGACAGTAGCCCCAGCAGCCATGATAGTTGCCCCTGTAGCCATTATAGTTGCCCCTGTAGCCATTGTCCCCCCTGTAGCTAAGGATTTTAAAATAATAAAAACTTGTTCACACGGCTTTAAATGGGCCGTAATTCGGTCCGTAAGTACGCTCCGAAGTGCGCAAATTACGGGCTGAAAACGGCCCATTCATTACGGTAATCCACAGTTCTCATAGAGAACTATGGATTCCGTCTCCTCTCCCTGCTCGGCGAATCCGCCGCGGGGGGAGATAAGTGATGTGAATTACCAGCGGCGTATACGCGCCGCTAGTAAGGATAGTCTATGGGCCGGCGAGGGGCCGGCCCCCCGCTCCCGCCCCCGGCCACACGGCATAATTACGTCCCGCAGTTAAGCCGTGTGAACATAGCCTTACCTTTCCAGGATCCCCGCAGCGTGTCCAGTTCCCGGGAGCCGGGGTTCAGTGTAAGCGGCGTGACGTCATCACACCACTTAGACTCAGCTCCCGGGGCCTCCTGGGACGGGAGCCGAGATTCAGCGTCGCAGGGGGCGTGGTGAAAGCCGTGCGCCACCTGCGACGCTGCTGTGTATGTATCGGTGCTCTGACTGAGCGCTGATACACTGTGTATGCATTAAGGGTATGCAGCTGCCGGCAGAGTCAGAGGCTAACCGTGCCCCTAGGAACGGCCCTGGCTGTAGCTATAGGGGATGCAGGGGTAGCAGTTGCTACCGGGTCCTGGAGCCTGAGGGGGCCCAAAAGCTTTCCAGCCACATAAGGCGATAACAGTATTATAAATAACACATGGTAGATGGGGGGGGGGGCCCAATTTTACTTTCTGCATTGGTGCCCAGGAGCTTCAAGTTACGCCTATGCACACAACCCTACTATCCATGAGTGGGTTGACTGCTTTGTACCTGCACATAGACAAACACATTGGGCTAAGTCATACATGCCAACTTTTGAAAGTAAGAAAGCATGAGATTGTAAGGTGCCAAAAATTTGCATGATTACGCCCATCTTGTTTGTTAGCCATGCCCCCTCAAAAAAGCCACACCCACTCCACCTAACTGTGTAATGGCTCTGGAAGAAAGCTAAATTAGGGTTTTGGCATCTCCCAGCTTCCTGGACTGTTGAATAGTCTATTTCAGCACCCGGAGAGCTGGAAACCGCCAAACTGTGCCCCAATAGGTAGGTACTCAGTGCCCTATTTGAACCTTACCAGTAGTAACCCCGTAGCCAAAAAATAGTAGCCTCCTGTAGCCAGGCTAATGCCCCCTTCTAGCCAGGTAGCTGTCCCCAATAGCCAGGTAGTGCCCCTATAGCTAATAAAAATAAAATAATAAAATCTACTTACCTCACCTGGTTCCCTGCAGCTCCGGAGATCTCCTGGGCTGGCAGAAGCTGCCGACCGAGGAGACTCAGCGTCACAGAGGGTGAGTGCAGCCGCACGTCACACCCCCTGCGGCAATGAACTGTATGTACAGCGCACGCTGGGCGCTGTACATACAGGGGAGAAGGCAGGAGGGGAACGATCCCTCATGCATCCTCTCTGTACGAGCAGCTGCACGGAGCGTGCAAATGCTGACTGACTCCGCGCGGACACGGCGAGTCAGTGAGAATCGCCGGGCGGCCGCCCCCTCTGGCGAGGGGTGCCCGCCTCGCCCGCCGTTAGGAACGGCCCAGGTGGCGCATTCATTTTAAAAAACCCCGCTGCCTCAACAGGACAAAGTCAACCACATTATGTACATAAACGTACAGACAGCTGTAAATGTTAAACAGATGGCAAGACGTGGCATCCGTCACCCATAGGGTCCTGATGTGTGTGTGTGTAAATAGAAAAATAAATAAAAAAAATGTATGCTTAATGACCACCCATTGACTTTTGGCATGAGCTGGTGGAGGTCGTCTCTCTGCAGTGACACCAAAGGACGTTGTTGTATAAAGAGTAGGTTTGTGGCAGCCAGTGTCGCAACTGCCCTAGGAACGGAGCTGTAGTTAACACTGATCCCTGCCGTTTAACCTTAACCCTTTAATCCCTCCAAAGGAAAAAAAATATTACTCTTCATTTTTCTCCTCCTCGCCTTCCAAAAGCCATAACGTTTTTATTTTTCCACCTACATAGACACATGAGGGCTTTTATTTTGCGGGACAAGTTGTACTTTCTAAAGCTGTCATTTGTCGTACCATAGAATATACTGGGAAACCGAAAACAAAATCTAAATGGGGAAAAATGTGAAAAAAAACGTACTTGTGCCATGTTTGGGGGAGTTTTCCTTTTTTTCTTTTTTTTTTTTTTACAGAGTTCATTCTTCAGTGAAAATGATGTTATCTGTATTCTACAGGGTGACACCGCATCCGACAAAAAACCAAACAGAACGGTTTCCCCTTTTGTTTTGGGTTAAAAAAAATTCCAAACATTTTCTATTCCTGAAATTTTGCCGTGGGGGCCAAAAACTTTTTTTGTACTAACACTATTAACTTCCATGAGGGATTTTTGCAGGCTGAATGTCTTTTATTGCTAGCAGTTGGAGGCGTGCAACTTTTTGTCACTTTATTCCAATTTTATAGGACATGATTGCCAAAAAAAACACAATTTTGACGTTTGGAATTTCTTTTCTCCTACGGTGTTCAGCGTACGGGATAAATGATGTTAAATTTTAATGGGACTTTTTCGGACGCGGCGATACCAAATATGTGTCACTTTTTTATTTTATTTCTTTCATTTGTAAAATGGTGAAAGGGGGGTGATTTGAACTTTTAATATTTTTATATATTTTTATGCTTGAAAACTTTTTTTTTTAACTTTAACTTTGAGTTGCCCCTAGGGCGCTTTACCACTAGGGGGTGCAATCATTTGCACAGCCTAATGCATTGTCTATACCAAGATGGTGGTTTCCCCACTTCCTGCCTGGGGCCGGAAGTGGGCCAAACGAAAACATGGCAGCGATGTAAGCCTTCACAAGGCTTCCCGCTGCCATGTTCAGCCATCGGATGGGAGTGAAGAATGGTGCGCACAGGGCCGCCGATAGGGGGGTACAACCAGTACTCCCGTACCGGGCCCGGCCAGAATGTTATGCAAGGGGGGGGGGGCCCGCCGCCGACGGCAGGTACCGCCCCCTTGCTTCATTATAATGGTAGAGAGAAGAGGCCGCAGGCTTTTTCTCCCTACCATGATATATCCCTCACTGCGCCCCGGCGCTGCAGAGGTGGAGTGCAGGGGCCCGGCGCAACTAAGTTGGAGAGGAGGGGTCCAGCGCTATTGAGGGGGAGGGGCCCGGCGATGCGAGTCACGCTGCACACCCTACTGATCTCTATCATTAACTTACTTCTTCTTCAGAGCGCAGCAGCTCGCGACTGGGAAGCCGGGCGGCCCCTCCTCCTTCCTCTGGCCGTGGGCGGGCCTCACTTATTCAAATGATCGCGCTTCCTGCCCACAGCCGGAGGAAGGAGAGGGGCCGCCCGGCTTCCCAGTCGCGAGCTGCTGCGCTCTGAAGAAGAAGTAAGTTAATGATAGAGATCAGTATGGTGCGCAGCGTGACTCGCAGCGCCGGGCCTCTCCCCCTCAATAGCGCTGGACCCCTCCTCTCCAGCTTAGTTGCACCGGGCCCCTGCACTCCACCTCTGCAGCGCCGGGCCACTTACCAGTCCTGTGGGGGCCCCCATAAGGCCCCTGTAGTTTGGGGGGCCCTCATAAGGCCCCTGTAGTTTGTGGGGGGGGCCCATTCAAGGCCCCTAAATGTGGGGCCCCCTGAAGGTTGTGGGGGCCCCATTCAAGGCCCATAATGGTTGTGGGGGCCCCGTTCAAGGCCCCTGAATGTCATGAGGCCCCCACAAACTACAGGGGCTTTATGGGGGCCCCACTATATACAGGGCCTTATGGGGCCCCACAATATACAGTGGCCTTAATAGGGGCCCCCACAGGACTGGGAGTGAGCCCGTGGCAAGCTGATATTAGTGGGTGTCCGGCACTTCTGAGGGGGATGGAGGGGCCCCAGGCGCTACTGAGGGTGAGTGGCCCACTCTGCGAGTCGCACTGGGCGCCCATAGATGACTATCTCAAGTGGCCAGTAGCGCCGGGACACTTGCCAGTCCTGTGGGGGGCCCCATAAGGCCCCTGTAGTTTTTGGGGCTCCCATAAGGCCCCTGTAGTTTTTGGGGCCCCCATAAGGCCCCTGTAGTTTTTGGGGCCCCCATAAGGCCCCTGTAGTTTGTGGGGCCCCCATAAGCCCCTAGTTTGTGGGCCCCCATAAGGCCCTGTAGTTGTGGGGCCCCCATAAGCCCCCTGTAAGTTGTGGGGGCCCCATTCAAGGCCCTGAAGGTTGTGGGGCCCCAGTCCAAGGCTCCCTGAATGTTGTGGGGCCCGCTCATGGTCCTGGAAATTTTGGGGCCCCGTTAAATTTTCCTCCATATGAGGGCCCACTCGAGTTCTCCCTCTACTAACGGGACCTTCTACCTGGCTACCTACCTACAGAGACCCACTATCTACTTACCTATGGGGGTTCCCTATAAAACTAGCTACCAGGGCACCAAAGGGGTAATTATTACTATGTGGGGAACTATGGATGGGGAGTTTGTTCATAGGGAGATGTGTACAGGTGGGATTGTGAGTCTCAGGTGTTTTGTGTTGTGAATTCTGCAGGGACGAGTGGTGTCCAGGACCGGATGGAGAAGAAAAGGGAAAGTGAACGACTTATTATGACGAACGTCACCTGTGAGTCACTAAATATAACTGTACTGTGGCACTTGTATCAACCATTATGTATGAAAACTGTCTAAGTGTAAGACTTTCTTTGTTGCTCATAGCAACCAATCAGAGCGCCCCTTTATAGTGCTCTGGAAAAATGTAAGGGTGCTCTGATTGGTTGCTATGAGCAACAAAGAAAGTCTTAGACCAAGACAGTTTTCATACATGTCCCTCTATATGGTCATTGAATGGTGGTAATATTGGTCTTATTGTGATGGATTATATTCAGTAACAGTAATTGTGCCATTATTCTGCATCTTGGAGTTATGATGGTGATGATGTGGCGGTATTATTTGGTCTTTGTATATTGTGGTTATATGATAATATCGGCCTTAGTATGCTGGTTTGGTCAGTAACATCATAGTGATATTAGTCACCATATGTAGTGATATGTGGCGGTACTATTCGGTCTTTGTATATTGTTGAGTTATATTGGACTGGGTATACTGTGTTGGTCAGTAACATAGTGGTGACACAACGTTGAATCATGCAGTGTTATTTGCTGGCCCTTGTAAAAGTACTCATTACTGCAATATAAACTGTATGTTGTAGAATCCAACAAGAACTAAATTCAAAGCCAAGGGCGCAATTGCATTTTTTTTTTTCTGGAGTTGGTTGGCAGTGGTTGCTGGGCGTATGTTTCTTAGGGGCGAGCGATGGTGGGTTTACAGGGGCGGGGTTGACAGGGGGCGGGGTTGACAGGGGCGGGGTTGATGGGGGGGGGCCCAGGTGTTTTAGCTGTAGGGGGCCCCGAAATTTCTGACGGTAGCCCTGGGTGCGCAGCACCGTTTCTCATTCATTTAGACGCCGCGGCCATCTTTGCCGCAGTGTCTAAGGGGTTAAACAGTAGCCGCCGGGTGTTAGCTGCAATTAACCGATTCCCCCCCCCACCCCCACCCTGCACAACTCCTTAACACCACTAGGACGTACCCATAAGTCCAGGTGGGTTAAGGGGTTAACCAAAGGGGGTTCCCTTGCTCCATGAGATCACCCTAGATGGAGCCTGGGGAATATCTATGCAGTCAGTCCTGGGGACCTAGAGTAGCACCAGAGCTGTCTGTATAGTAAGCCTGTGTGTTGCCCTGTCAGCAGCCTGTGTCATACTGACACGTAGTGTAATGTAATAGTATAGAGGAGAATGCTAATGCATTACTAAGTGTATAGAAAAAAAAAAAGTAAAATATTTATCCCTTAATGGAAATAAAAAAAAAAAGTAAAAACTGTGTAGAAATAAATATTTAATAAAATGATTGTGCCTATATTACCCAAAAAAACCAAACCTACACATATTAGGGATGCACATGACCATAATAACCTGTAGAACTAATCTAACAGGTTATTTGAATGGTGTAAAAAATAATAAAAAAAATGAAAGTTTTTTTTTTTTTTTTTTTTAAAAAGTAAAAAATTCTGCAGTAATTTACACCCCCCATAGGTACTAAGGGTGTGAGTAATTGTTCATTAGTATTCTGCACCTGGGCGGCTTCTCCTTGGGGATTCCCAGTGGGAATCGCTTCTGCTGGAAATGGATGCTTTACCAGTCCTTAGAAAGTCAGTTTGGACTTTTTATTTGACCTTAAAGGGAATCTGCCTCCAATTTTTTACTAATTGAAACAAGATACTGATGCATATTCTTTTGTATATCTGGTCTGAACCCGATCCCCTCTCCCTCCTCCCCTCCCACCCGGTGGTCATAATAATATGCTTCTTTCCTCCTCGCCTTCCAAAAGCCATAACTGTTTTATTTTTCCACCGACATAAACATAAGAGGGCTTCTATTTTGTGGGACAAGATTTACTTTCTAATGGTGCCATTTACCGTACCCTAGAGTATACTGGGAAAGTGGGGTGAAATGTGGGGGAAAAAAAAAAACGTACTTGTGCCATGTTTATGGGTGTTTTGTTTTTATGCCGTTCACTCCTATAAAAGATCTGTTCTCTGTGTTCTGCAGGTTGATATGATTCTGGCAATAACATATAGAGTTTTATGTTGTAGTGTCATAAAAAATCCAAACACTTTGTTTTTTTAAATTTGTCCCACATCATCCTTTTCTGCAACCAATAACTTTTTTTTGTACTTCCACCTATGGACCTGAGTGAGGAGGCATTTTTTTGTGGGCTCTAGCGCACTTATTACCATGTTCGGATAGATGCGACTTTTTAATTACTTTTATTCCAAATTATATGGAACGTGAAATGGCCAAATCAATTTTTTATTTTTTAATTTATTTAGTGTTTTGGATTTTTTTTCTTCTACGATGTTCAGTGTACGGGATAAATTAAGTTCTATTTTAATAGATTGGACTTTTACAGATGCAGCAATAACAATTATGTGTAACTTTATTTTCTCATTCATTTAGATGCTGTGATTGCCACGGCGTCTATTTGCTGTATAACTTACCCCTACAGATCCAGTCCGCGTGACCATACTCTTAATCAGAACATTGGTGACATGTCTGTTTTAGCAAATCCTTGTGTTCCCTGTCAAATAACCATTTAACATCTGCTTTTCTAATCTTTGTGTTTGTGTTGTTCTTCACACGTTGTTTTTGGATACGAAAGACGCATCCAAAAGTGCTGCGCAAAATGTATCCAAAACGCCCCTGGAATAATGGAATAGTTACACCCATCTGACAGATTCAGGAATACATTTCTAGGAGGAATAACAGAGGAACAGCTCAACACAGACATATAATCGAAGAGGCTCCAGAATTATTTCACAGGGAACACAAGGATTTATTACGCTGGTGTGAACTGGTATCTAGAGCATTTCCTTATTAAAGGGAAGGTGTCATCAAAAAATTACTTATTGTTTAACTCACATTTTTATGTTAAACACATTTTGTAGGAATTTTTGGTTATTTTTTTTTTTTAATTTTCGAGATCACTTTCAATATTTTTTTAATAATTCTTAAGTCCTGCAGTTTTCACTTTGGCCACTAAGCCTAATAATATTCTGACACTTCCTGTTCTGTTTAGAGAGCTTTTCAGCAGTCTCCTCATTATCAGTAATAGCAAGGTCAAACTGCAAGGAGACACCATTGTGTACAGATAACACAGAATTCACCAGTCACAAGAGGAGATGCCACAGCTCCCCCTCTCCCCTCCCTTCACAGTGAAAACTCTCCTATACAAGTCTATGTGACAGAAACTGTCTTAAGAATCCTATGGGCATGAAGCTGCTGTAAAGTATCTCTCTGACTGCTGTTAAAGCAGTGCAAGCAAGAATGTCTTCCCCACAGTCATATATAGATGGCCGAATAGAGAAATCTACAATCGGGAAATAAAAACGGCTGAGAGGAAAAGCATATGGATCAGGGTCTTGATTTAATAAGTAAAAAAAAAAATTGGTGACATTCCCTTTAATGACCGGCACCTGCTATATCTTTCCCATGCAGCATATGGGCCAGAGCCGCCTGCTGCTGGGATTCAGTTTATCTTCCAGCCATTGAGCAGTAATTGTAGCTTTGTAGTTTTTTGGTAATTTATGTCCAATTTTTTCTATGGTTTTATTTTTAATAGTGTAGGGACTCGCAAGAAATGAGTAGCCTTGCGAGCTTGCGTACTGTAGCTACCGTATCAACTAATAGCTCATATTTGATATATTTCCAGTATGTTATAATTTTTTGGCCCTAAAACACTGGAGAGCTTAGGGTACAAGTATTTTTCTGCAGAACACCCTTTAAGTGCTGGGCAGCCTGCCCATTGGAATATTATGGGCGTTAATGGCTGGAACCCAGCATGGCGTACCTGTATGAATGGCTTTACCCTTTGCATCTTTCCCATGCAGCATATGGGCCAGAGACGCCTGTTGCTGGGACGCAGTATATCTTTCAGCCATTGAGCAGTAATTGTAGCTTTGTAGTTTTTTGGTAATTTATGTCCCATTTTTTTCTGTGGTTTTATTGGGAATAGGGGAAAGCCATGCTGGGCCCCTGAGCATGGTGGAGCTGAAGTTGTTTTTTTAACTCCATATACATTCTCAGAAATTGCAAAAAGCAGAATATAGGAGGCATCTACAGTCATTTACAGTAACTGTAGTTTGGGCCCCTAAAATAAACTCCACCAGTGGGCCATAAAAACTCAATTGGTGGGCCCTTAGATTCAACTCCACCTGTAGGCCCTCGACAAAAGACTATACACTGAGTCATGCATGACTGGGAAAAGGTATTCAGGTGCCTTAGGCAAATAAGGCATATAGTGCTCCTTCAATGGAAAATTCAACCCACTCCATACCTCCTTGGGCCCCCCTTACTGCCTGGGATGAAGGGGAGTCCTAGGTGGTCGTGTACCCATTGTCCCGGTCCTGTGTACAGGAATCAAGCCGGTTAGGTAGGGAGGAAACTAAAATATAGCAATGAATCCAAATACCCTACAAAGAATAGAAAATGACTTTCCAACACATTCCCAGTGCTTCATCCTTCTACCAATCTTTTTCATCAGCTGCTAGAGGAAGATGCCGAGCAAGCTGCCCACATCCACTAGATGGCACCAATCATCTTCTATTGTCCATGCCATTCAAAACCAGTATTAAAAAAAATAGATATGGAAAAGGGAGGGAGCTCTTGATTTCATCCGGCGAAGCCGTCTGTGAGAGATGTAGTAATCAAACCTCCTCTAGACCGCAGGAAGACTAGGAGACAACACAGTGCTCAAGCAAGGTAAGGCTCTCCGTCTAGCACGTCCACCTTAGTTAGCTGCCACTTTGATTGACACCTGGGGATTTGAGCAAAGATGTAATTAGCTGATGCTTTGGTCCAGCCGCATCCTGACTCGTGCACTTCCAGGCACTTGGGATGGTCGGATCAGCCAGAGGATCATTCTGTAGATCTGGTGTTGTGCATCTTCTAATTGCATTTCTTCTTTCTGTAAAAAGCATCAGATTTCCTCTGCCTTGGCTAAACTATCTTCAATATCCCTCAACAGGTGTCCATGTTATCTCGGTATGTAACTGTTGCCAGCCTCTGCATCTCTTCCCGAAGCCTTCCACATCTTTAGAGCCTACTTCTTGAAGAGCAATATGCCAGAGCAAAGCAATGACTACCGGGTGGTCGTGTTCGGGGCGGCGGGAGTTGGGAAAAGTTCCCTGGTTCTTCGTTTCGTACGAGGAACTTTTAGAGAAACCTACATCCCCACCATCGAGGACACCTACCGGCAGGTGATCAGCTGCGACAAGAGCGTGTGCACGCTGCAGATCACAGACACCACCGGAAGCCACCAGTTCCCGGCCATGCAGAGGTTGTCCATCTCCAAGGGTCATGCTTTCATCTTGGTCTACTCCGTCACCAGTAAACAGTCCATGGAAGAACTAAAGCCAATCTATGACCAGATTTGTCAGATCAAAGGAGACACGCAGAAAATTCCCATCATGTTGGTTGGCAATAAGAGTGACGAGTCTTTAAGGGAGGTGCAAACCTCCGAAGGTGAAAGCTTGGCCAACAAGTGGAAGTGTTCCTTCATGGAGACGTCCGCCAAACTCAACTACAACGTCCAGGAATTGTTCCAAGAACTTTTAAATTTGGAGAAGAGGAGAACTGTTAGTCTTCAGGTGGCCGGAAAGAAGTCCAGGCAGCAGAAAAAGAAAGAGAAGCTGAAGGGAAAATGTTCCATAATGTAGGATGACCTCAATCGGGAGGACTCCACTCACATTGCATGAGGCAATCCAGACTTTCTCTGACATTAACAAAGAAAGCATTGACTTGTAGGTTGGACTCCTTTGTGGAAAGTGGTGCTGAGACTTTGTGGCATCGTCATTACTATAGCTGCCCTTTGATTTTTGAAGCCGAGCTGCCTGCATGTTCATTACGAGTCGTCTTTGAAGTACGTTTTTTTTGCATCTGACCACAAGCTCCGTCTGGCAAAAGGTTAGGGGGCTGTGTCTGTATCTGCAACGTGAGGTTTGTTGGAAGAGGTCTGAGGGCAGTCTACACAGAGCTGTCATATTTGCATGCCAGGGTGATTATGGAGAAGATGCTACTGTAAATTAAAAGTGTATTCATGCTTTCACCTTATGTGGTGTTTTCTCTTGCTAGGTGTGTAGCCTATTGTCATTGATCCAAGTCCACCATGCGTCAATCCAAAACTTGAATTTTCAGCTTGGGGTTCTAAAGGGCTTGTCCAGAGGCACAAAAAACACGACCACTGCCCTCGTTCAGCGGTCCCTCAAGTTACACTCGACTCAGGATATAATAATTTCACCATACAATCATCTTTCCTCAGACTTTGGATTTTGAAACCACATTTCACATACAATGTCAGAGACTGTTAATCGGGGGCAGATGTGATTGATGGAGGATTCAACCAATTATCATGGACATTTTACATGTAAAACCTCTGTTCGTGAGGTGCATGCAGTGATTGGTGGTCTATAACGCCTCCCGCGTCACTATATGTCCTGTACTGCTCTTACATGTATTGGTGAGGTGCATGCAGCGATTGGCGGTCTAGTAGCTCCTCTCTACAGTAAAGTGTGGTCCTACATGTCCTGTGCTGATCTTACATGTATTAGTAAGGTGCATGCAGTGATTGGCGGTCTATAGCGCCTCTCCACAGTACAGTGTGGTACTACATGTCCTGTACTGCTCTTACATATATTAGTGCAGTGCATGCAGTGATTAGCGGTCTATAGCGCCTCTACAGTATAGTGCGGTACTACATGTCTTGTACTACTCTTACACGTATTAGTGAGGTGCATGCAGTGATTGGCGGTCTATAGCTCCTCTCTACAGTACTGTACTACATGTCCTGTACTTCTCTTACATGTATTAGTGAGGTTCATGCAGTGACTTGCGGTCTAGTAGCTCCTCTCTACAGTACAGTACAGTACAGTACTACATGTCCTGTACTGCTCTTACATGTGCCAGAATAAGCGGCTCCTTTGGACAACAGGTGAGGGCCCATTTTTCTTTTTTTCTGGTACATGAGGACTCATTTTTGAGAACTGTCTAGCAGTCAGACTGTGTTGCTAATAGCAAGCAGAATTCAGCTTTCATTTTTCCAGAACATCATAATAAATGAAAGCTGAGCTCTGATTAGTTGCTATAAGCATCAGACAGTCCTACTGTCATACAAACTGGCCCTCATTTATGAAAACCGTCTGACGTCCATGACCCAAAAAGAAGCTTCTGTGCTCAGAGAAAGTGATTTCCAGCTCCCAGCAGCTCTTTGCTGTTAGGACGCGGATACCTGGGTTAGTAGGTGCTTCCTTTTCTTTAATCCTCATTTTACATTATATTGGTGACATTTTGGGGCTTAAGAACCAATTAGCAGTTTACCGTAGAGTTTTGCTTTTAACATACAATGGTCGTTCCAGAGCCAATGTGTCTTGTATGCTGTAATGTAAAAATTAAGCAATTACTAATTTATTTCCATTAGCAAATATGTCCTGATCGCTCAGAGTGGTTGCATAATCCGGGAAGCTTAGTAATATTTTAGAAAACTGTGGCACATTGGGCCACATGTATGAAAACTGTTTAGGTTTAATATCACTTTGTTGCCCATAGCAACCAATCAGAGCCCATAGTGACCAATCAGAGCGCCCCTTTCATTTCATATAGTGCTCTGGAAAAATGAGAGGGGCACTCTGATTGGTCGCTATGGGCTCTGATTGGTCGCTATGGGCAACAAAGTGAGTTTAAACCTAAACCGTTTTCTTACATGTCTCCCCTACCTGTATGTGGGGGCGAATCACAGGGAACAGCATCCTCGTTCCCCGCCCTATCACCTGCTGCTGTAGTATGCCGTCCAGCCCCTTGCACCCATATGAAAATCACATGGATGACGCATCGCAGCATAGAAGCCTTTTTCAATTTGGGTGATCAGGGCATCTTTTGTAATAGAAACAAGTTAGTAAAGCCTTTACAGTATAAGGATGATTTTTATTTATTTTTTTTGGGGGGGAGGGGGGGAGGGATCTAGATGACCCTTTTAACCCCTTAAGCTGCACTCTTGAAAAGTAGTTAATGACCAGAACATTTATTTTTTTTAGTTTTTGCCTCCTTGCGTTTCAACAGTTGTAACTTTTTTATTTTTTCAGTGACGCAGTTGTATGAGGCCTTGTTTTATTTGAGACGAGTTGTACTTTATGGGGGGAATAATTTAAATTCACTTATAAATAATTGCAGAATTTTTTTTAAAGTTTTTTTTTTACACCATTCACATTTCACACTTTAATAACTTGTTAGATTAATTCTACAGGTTATTATGGTCACGAGGATACCTAATATGTGTAGTGTTTTTATGTGTAATATATGCACAATTTTTTATAAAAAAAATTTTTTTACACGTGTTTTTTACATTTTTTTTTTATTTTTTACACATAGTAATGTATTAGTATATTCATATATGCTAATACATTATAATCTGTGTCAGTCTGACACAGGCAGTGATCAGGGCAGCACACATTCTGCCCTGATCGCTGGCTTGTCACACAGACAGCCTTGAGGCTACTCTAGGTCCCCAGGGCTGACTGTGCAGCCGTTCCCTGGGCTCTGTCAGGTCACCGACAGAGCAGGGAAACCCTTTGATTGCACTGCAGCGATGAACGGTGGAAATCAAAGGGTTAAAGCACCGGGGAGCGGAGGTTTCCCCTGCTCCCCGTCGTTTGCAGGAGCTGTGCTGGGAACAGGGCTGTGTAGTACAGCCCCGATCTCAGCGCTGCTGCGGCGCCCGGAGCCGCAAACGCCGATGTCTGCAGCGACGCCAAAAGATGTCACTGCAGACGAACGACCTGAAATGCCCGACGTCAAAAGACGGTGGGCGGTCGTTAAGGGGTTAATTGCAGCTAAGGCTTAGAAGGATGAAGAAAGTGACAACTGACATAACTAAGAAGCGCTAAGGTCGGGGTCTCACACTGTGGCATCCAGGTGTGGATTACCTGTGCCCACTGCTGCCTGCACAAGTTGGCTGATGGCATCACTGTATCTAGAAAATTCATACGGCCACTGCGCACTGTATATACAACGATCGGGAAAGCAGGGGCAGTAATGAACCGTCCCTGCTTCCTCCCTGGCAGAGGAGGCTGAGGCTGGAGGAAGCTGCACAGGGAAACTAGGGGGTATGTTATTGTGGATGGCTGGAGGGTTTACCAGGGTCCCCAAAGGCCGAGGGGGGCACTTCCCTCTTCCCCAAGGACCAGGACTCCGTGTGGCCAGCTGTGTGCAGGGAGACCTAGCGGTGTGTTGCCACGCGTCGGTTTCGGCCCCTCAAGCACGTACGCCCGCCCATGTCGGGTGCGCAGAAACCCGTGTCCCGCTGGGCTGCTCCTGCTTCCTCGCCCCTGTACAATCATGCAGAAGGTAAAGGGCCTTAGAACATACTCTTAACCGGGGCCCCGGTTTGTGGACCCGGGTTTTGGGGGGCCCCCGGTTTAAATTGACTTGTTATTGTATTTCAGTCAGTAATATACAGGGCAAAATATACGCCAATCACACCGCATTCCCACATATGAAAATTGTATCGTGCATACACCGTGGACCCTGTGACGTTTCCCCCATGCGTGTCTTCATGTTCCCTTTTTTCCCATCGTCCAAAAGCCATAACAACTTCTTAGGGCCCTGACTTGTCGAATTCTAAACTTGTAAAAAAATCCCCACCATTTCCCCCCAAAGGGTTTTAAATGCCCCCCGGGGGTTTGCCCTACCAATAATTGTCCCCCAAAACAGTGAGTCCCCGCACCCCAATTATGGGGCCCCCCTTTGAACCACTAGTAGTTAGGTGCACACCCCACACAGTAGACAGCCACTCCCCCCCCCCCCAAAAAAAAAAAAAAAAAAAAAAAATAAAAAAAATTTAGGCAGATTGGTAACGTTTTTTTTTGGTAGGTCACCCCCTTTCCAAAAAAATTTTTAAGTAATGAGGGTAGACTCCCCCCCTTTTTTAACCCCCCCTTTTGATATAAGCCCCCTTTTGAAATTAGAAAAGCTCCATTGGGGGGAAGCAAAGGACGGGTCCCCTCCTATGTGGGTTTATATTGTAGTTTTAATTTGTGGGCCCCCCATACAGTTGGTAGGAAAGCTTTTTCCCTGACAAAAGTTCTTTTCGCTTATCCATTTTGGGGTGGAAACCAAAGCTTTTTAACCGACTTTAATTTAAACCTTTGGTTTTAGAAATGACTCTATAAAAAGTTTGAAACCCCCCAAATGGGTTTTGTTAACGAAAAAAAATTTTTGCTTCCCTGCTAAAAATTTTGGTTTCTTTTAAAGGGAAAACACAAAGGTCAGTTTTTTGGCAAAACAAAAAGTTTTGTCCCCTTTGTCTATAATCCCACCCTTTCCCTATTTTACACCTAAACCTGTGCTCCAATTTTTTTTGGGTTAAATTTTGTGGGTGTGTATAAAAAAAACTCTACCCCCGACCTTCACTTGAACTCCACTTGACCTTGACAACATGCCAAAAAACCACCCTCGACCAAACCCTTGATTATCAAGAGGCTTAAGCCCCGTCCCTGAATGGGGGGCTGCATTTTAAATTGTCTCAGGGGCCCAAGAAACAAAAATTTTAAAAAAAATTTAAAGAGCCGGGGGGAATGTTTTGACAACCCCGGGTGGAAACCCCCGGAAAAGACAACTGTCAGGGGGAAAGTTTTTTGGGTTTAAAAATTTAAAAAGAGCCCTCTTCCATTTTAAAGCCCAGCCCCAACGGGCCCGGGGTCCCCCAAAAAGTCCTTTTGTCAAGGGAAAACGTTTGTGGGATTCTGTCTCGAAATGGCCTCCAGGTCAAAATCAGTGCCCAGAAACCCCTTTAAAAAAAAGGCAAAAAAAAAAAAACCGTGTGGTTTTTGGGCCAAAGGCCCCCCAATGCTAAACGGATGGAGCGGGAAGGAGGGGAAAGAAGGGGATTTTTAGATGAATTTCGTTGAATTCCCAACACCCCGCAAATACGCAGGAGCCCTAAGGACCCCGTCTGGACCCAAAATTTTACCCCCAGAAAACGTTAAGTTTTGGTGGGGGAAAGATAAAGGTCTGGGGTTTACTTTTCGTATGGGGGTGTCCCCAAACATTTGCAAGGGGGAAGGTTTTTATCAAAAACCTAAAAAATCAAAAGTAAAGCAAACCTTTCTTACATTCCCCTTTTCAAAAAAGGGGGTTAAAATTTTGAAAGCGGGAGGGTTTCCATCTCATACATCCATCTCTCCCATCAAAGGCAAAAAAAGTTTCAAGGTGCTCCAGGGACGGGCCAACCCCAAAGCCCACCAGACATGAACATCATTGGGGCACGTTGGGATAGGTTTAAAAGGGGTTTTTTGGGAAGACAAAACAAGGAATTTGACAAACTCGGGGAGGCATGTAAGATTTGGAAAATTTTTTGCTATTCCTGTTTGGTTTTTCATCAATAAATTAAAGTATGAATTATTGGGGAAAACCTTTTTGGATGCCGTCCTTCAAGCTCAGGGAAAGTCACAAAAAATTTTTTTTAAATAGGGCCCCAAAAATAGCCCCAACTTCATTCCCCAATGTTAGGAAAACTTTTTTGAATTTAATTATTTGTTTGTTTTTTCCACTTTTATTTCTGTG
>JAODAL010060528.1:0-20847 GCA_025379985.1 Phyllomedusa bahiana | reverse complement strand
CCATTCCCTTTAAAAAGGGATGGCCCAAAAATGCAACGGTGACCTGGGGGGTTCCGGCCTTACGGACTTTAAGTTCTTGTGAATATTCCCCGGGTCACAACAAGCTAATGCAATGCATTTCATGGGTGCACAACTTCATGGCAAAAGGTTTGCTCCGCCCCACGGCTGAGCAGAGGGGGGGGGATATTAAGGCGCACCGGGGTTTTACCCCACTTTTGGACTATGTCTGGAGGAGTCCAAAAAGCATCCACAAAGGAAAAGGGGGCTTGGAAAAGTGAAAAGCCAGAAATTGTGTCAATGGCTCGGCTTTGCCCCTTTTTATTGAATATTTACAGGTTTTTTCACCATTTGGGAAACGGCTTTTCTTAGGAGAAAGCAAAGAGGGGTGGGTGATTATTCCCCATGTCCACCCGGTTTTTTCCTGCCTTTATTTGGCCCCAAAGGTCGTGACTGGTGGGGCTGCAACCCCCGTCTTACCAATTGGGGTGGGAAGTTTCGCTAAGGGCCGTGTGCTGCACCACCTCCTTTTTGAACAAGGTTTTTTTTGTGAGGGAACATGCCGTATAGTGAGTGCCAATGAGCAGGATTTGTTTACTTTTTATCGCTGTGCAGTTATTTGCCTAAAACGTCCTTTTTTTCTGCAATAAAATAGGGAAGGAACCGTTTCACTCTGTCCTGCCTTGATGCCTGGGGACTTATCTGGACCCCAGGCCGTGCCTCAATTATAACACAGTTAAAACCAGAAATTTACTACACATATGAAAAAAAATGTTTTTTTTCTCACATCTGACATGAAATAAGAATAAACCTTACCGTTTTTATAAATTGGGATTAAAAAAATTTAATTTAAAAATTGAAAAATACTAAATAATGAGAGAAGAAATTTTTAAGGCTTTTTATTACTCTCTGCAAGATAAAAATTTACATAATTAGGATTCCATAAATTTTGGGACGGCCCTATGATGGTAATTTTTAAGCTTTGATAGTTTATTGGCAACACTGGGTTAATTAGAGACACCCCTTGGGGATGTATTTTTTTGCAAAACGAAACACGTGCTTCTTTTTCTAACATCAGGGAAATCTAAAGAAATCACCAAGAACAGGAAAAAAATTAGGACTTGCACAAGTCTGGTCATCCTTTGGGGGCAAATTTCCAGATACCTGAAGGTTCCCCGTTTTTAAATTTTTTACAAAAATTTTATGCAAGTCAAACAAAAGGGGGGTGTCTAGTCTCAAACCGCCAGGAAGGGGACGGGTTTTGTTCGCAAAATGAACGTCTTTGGGCCGCCTGGCAACAACCCCAAAAACAAAAGAAAAGACCAGAACGGGTTTTGCGCCCATTTTGGGTATTTTGCCCTCACCGGCCCGAAACCCCTGTGCGCGGGATCGATGTTTGGCCAGCCTTGCAACTTTTCGGATGCCCTCACATGAAAGGGGGTTTTAATGGGCGCGGGGTTTGGGCGTTCGGGGCGGGGGGTGGCTCATTCGAAAACTCCGAGGCATGTACGATCGCGGGTCGGAAAAGTGCAAACGCTTTTCAGCGTCCCAATTTTCCCACAGGCAGACCTAGTTTAAGTTTGGGCTAAATAGCCGGGGGCGAAGTGAAGCGAGAACGAACATGAAAAAACTATAAAGATGCAAAAGAAATCTCGGCTCCACTCCTGGGGCAGGGTACGATTTTCCAAAAAAAACACTTTAATTTCGTGTAAAAAATTTCAAAAAAAAGTTAAAATCTTCTTTTAATAAAAAAAAAAAAAAAAAACACTTTCCCAAAAAAATAGAACGGCGCTACTCAGGAATTTGGATTTGGGAAAATTTCCGGGAAATCAGTTTTTCAAATTCTTAACGCTTCTCATTTTGGGGGCGAAACCAAAAAAATCAAAAAGGAACACAGTGACCCCTTTTTTAAAAATAGGGGAAGGTTACCAAACAAATGAAAAGGCGGGGTTTCAGTTCAAAATACGTAAAAAAGCAGAAAAGAGCTGATTGGTTGCATAGGGGGGCTTTTGGCAATCCTGGCCAATAAAAAAAAAAAGGAGGGGCCCAGGGACCCATTATAATTTTGGAGAAGTTTTGCCCAAATAAAAAGAAAAGGGGGCCCAAGTTCAAAATAAAAGTAAAAATCCCAGAAAAAAAGCAGATTGGTTGAAGTAGGGGGGGTTTGGCTATCTGGGGCCAATCAGAGCGCAAGCAAACTTTCCCCTATTGTATCAATGGGGAGATCGGGGCAATAAAAATCTCGGCTCTCACCCGGCCGTCAGCTTGGAGTTTGATTAAAAAAAAATATTTTTTATTAACCCCTTAAGGACCGGCGTTTTTTTTGGGTGCCCAACGTTCTTTTTTTCCCTCCTCGCCTTCGAAAGCCATAAACTTTTTTTTTTTTTTCCACCTAAAATAGAAACATGGGGTTTTTATTTTGCGGGAAAGATGTACTTTCTAATGGTGTTTTTTCACTTTTACTAAAAAATTTTAGGGGGAAACCCCAAAAAAAAAATTTCCAAGGGGGAAATTGTAAAAAAAAAAGGGTTTTTTCCGCCAGGGTTTTACGGGGGTTTTTGTTTTAACGGCTTAAAATTTTGGGAAAAATATAATGTTTATTGTATCAAACAGGTTTTTTATGAACCCGGGCAATACCAAAATGAAGGGTTTCCGTTATTTTTGGTCCCGGGAAAAAAAAATTCCCAAAAACATTTTCTTTTTTTTGAAATTTGCGCCAGGGGCGGCTTTTTGGGTGGACCAATAATTTTTTTGTACTAACACCTACGGAGGGCCCAGTGAGGGGGTTTTTTTGGGGCTGAAGTGTAATTTATATTGCTAGCATTTGGAATGAAAATGCGACTTTTTTGTTTCATTTTTTTTCCATTTTTTTGAGTGACGTAAAAAGACCAAAAACCGCAATTTTGGCGTTTGGGGAATTTTTTTTTTTTCTTTGGTGTTTAGCGTTTCGGGGGTTTAAAAGTGTTTTAATTTTTTTTTGATCGGGGCTTTTCGGGCGCGGGGATACAAAATTTTGTAACTTTTTTATTTTAATGATTTATTTGAAAATTTGGGGAAAAGGGGGGTGATTTGAAATTTTAAAACCCTTTTTTTTTTTTACTTTAAAAATTTTTTTTTTTTTTTTTTTTTTTTATGTAACATTTTTAGGCCACCTATGGGACTTGGAAACCAATAGGTGGCGCGATTGTTAATACAACCTAAAGAAATTTCATTTGGCAAAAAATTTTTGGGTTTTACAAAGATGGCGGTTTCCCCACTTCCTGCTGCGGACAGAAGTGGGGGAAAAAGGCCCCGGGGAAGTGCGGGAGCCTTCACATACGCCCCCAAAGGTTTTTTTAAGGGGGTTAAGTGTAAAATAAATTTCTAAAAAGAGCTTTAAAACCTTCTATTAAAATTTTAAAACAAAACAAATCCTTAACACCCCGTTTGTCCCCCCGAGGGCCCGGCGCTACATCAAAATTGCGATATTTGAGAATTGCCGGGAAATAAGTAAAACAAATTCTGTAGCACTTCGTGAGGGTTTTTCATTTTATTTTTGGGCCCCTGTAAGTTTTTTTTACAGATTTCATTAGGGAAAAACCCTTAAGAGCGTCGGTCCCCTCTCCCATTGGGGCCAAATTTCCGCGCCTCTTTTTAACCCTTTGCCCAATCACAAACAGAAACCGCTTGTATTTCCCTTTTCCCCCTAGAACTCTTGAGAAGGTAGCTGGGTTTTGGGAATGAAAAGGGGGAAGCTGGACGAGCCCTTTTTCCCCCCAAACCCAAACACAGTACTAGGGAAAATTTCCCTTTGACAGTAATAACTTTTAGGGCGCCCTTCTATTTGCGCCCTTTCTTTCTCCAATAAAAATAGACGCACTACATATGGGTTAATTCAACTCCCGCCTGGGCTAAACCAATTTAGCTCTTTTCCCCTTTTTACTGTTTTTTGAACTTCCCCCCTTTTATTTGATTGTTCCATACTTTCCATAGCTTATAGGGTTCACGTCGTCCTATTTGATTGGTTGGTTTTGCTGCCCAATGAGAAAGCTTAAAAAATTTGAATTACTGTATTTCCCGGAAATTTCTCTTTTCCCAAAATTCCTGTTTTATCCCCGGTTCGGCGACAAAGGTTGTTAGTGTTTTGATTGATTTATGTTTTTTTTAGAAGGTTTCAGTTTTTTTTTCAGATAATTTACATTAAAAAAAAAAATTTTTTTTTAATCTTACCATGCCGTGCGGCGCCGGAGCGGAATTTCTTTGCCCCAATCGGGCCACAGATAAAAAGGGAAAAAAGTAGCTGCGTTCTGTTTGGGCCCGGAAGCCAAGCCCCCCTACTTCAACCAATCAAAACTGTTCGCCTTTGCTTTTGTTTTGTAAATATCCTCCATAGGTTAAAAGGGTTCACTGTCATCTTTTGAGGTTGGTTTTTGGGCCGACCAAGGAAACGGTAAAAACTTTGAATTATGTATTTCCCGGCAATTGCTTATCCCAAAATTTCCCGATGTTGCATCGGGGACGGCGACAAACCATTGTTAGGATTTGATTGATTTATGTTTTTACAGGTTAAAACTTTTTTTTTAGAAGTTTTATACCAATAAAAAATATTTTTTTTAAAAACTCCATGCCCCACGAGCGGACCGCGATTTCATTGCCCCCATTTCCATAGACACAATGGGGCAAAGTAGCTCACGCTTGATTGGCCCGGGGTTTGCCCAAGCCCCCGCTAGCTCAACGATCGCTTTTTCTGCATTTTTACTGTATTTTTTAAAATGCCCCGCCTTTGATTTTTATTGGTCAATTTTTCTCCATAGGTTTTAATGGGTCCCTGCGCTTTTATTTTGATTGGGGCCGAGATAGCCCCGCCCCCCAGCTCAACCAAACAGCTCTTTTTGCCTTTTTACTGTATTTTGAACTTCCCGCCTTTGAATGTGATTGGGCAATTCTTCTCCATAGATTTTAATGGTCCCCTTCGCTCCTATTTTGTTTTGGGCCCGGATTCCAAGCCCCCGCTAGCTAACCCAACCCCGCTCTTTTTGCTTTTTACTGAATTTTAAAACTGTCCCCCCCTTTAAATTTTGATTGGTAAAATACTTCCCCATAGGTTTTAATGGGCCCTGTCGTTCCTATTCTGATTGGGGGTTTCTGCCAAAACCAATGAAAATTTGCAAAACAAAAAATTTGTTTACTGTATTTCCCGGCAATTTCCAAGACCCAAAATTTCCGATTTTGCGCCGTTCTTGTTTTTTTTGGAAAGTATTTTTTTTAAAGGGATTTTTTTAGAATTTTTTGGCTCTTTTTCTGACAATTTTTTTACCCCTAAAAAAGGGCGATTTTTTTTTTTTCATATTTCCATCCCGCAGGGACATCTTTAATGATTTTTTTTTTTGTTTTCCAGCCTGTCTTTTTAAAACGGAAAACATGTTTTTGGGCCCCCCACTGCGCCCCACACACGGGAGGCGCAGTGAAAATTTTCCCCACTTTATGACGCACCTCCGCGGACGGCGAATTTAGGCGCATCCCCCACCCGGGGGCCTAAGTCCCTGACTGCGCCTCACACCCCTAGGGGGGGCGCGGCGGAAATTTACACCCCCATGTATGAGCGCCCCCTCGGCGCCGACATAAAGAGGGGCAAATTTTGAGAAAAAAAAGGCCCAAAAGTGCGCTCCCCCCACGGGCGAGATTTAAAAAAATTCGCCCCTTTGAAGGTGGGGCGGGGAAAATGTAGCATTGTTTGATCATCCACAGTGGGAAACGGGGTACGTATCAACATGGGGTTTAAAAGGGCCCCTCTGCCCGGAAAAGCCATTACTCCAAAAGAAACAAATAAAAGCCGGGTTAAAGTTTTTCAAAAGCACACAGGAACAAAAGACCCTACCCTTTTTTGGGACATGGGCCCGTGGTCTTAGGAAAAATTTTAAAATTGAAATTTTTTGGCCATAATGACCATTGTTACGTTTGGGGTAAACGGGAGAAGTTGGAAGCCCAAAGAAAAACCATCCCCAATGGAAAAAAAAACCCGGGGTGGGAGCATCATGTTGTGGGGGTTTTTTTGTTCGGAAGACTGGTGCATTTCCCCAAAAGAGGGCATCAAGGAAAGAAGATTATGTGCAATACTGAAGAACATCTCAAGCATCACCCAGGAATTAAAAAGTTGGACAGAAAAGGGGTTTTCCCAAAGGGACAATGCCCCAAAGCATACTGCCAAAACGGTTACAAAGGGCTTAAGTCAATGTTTTGGAGTGGCCATCAAAAACCCCTGATCTCAATCCTATTGAAAATTTATGGGCAAAGTGAAAAGGCAGGTGAAAAGCAGGTGCCCTGCAAACGGCTCATTAACATTTTCTGTCATGGGGAAAAGGGCCAAATTCCTACAACTATGGAAAGTTTGTGGGAGGATACCCAAAAAATGTTTGACCAAGTCATACAGTTTAAGGGGAATGCCACCAAATACAATGAACTGTATGAAAAATTTTTGACTTTGCAAAAAGTAAAAAAAATGCCTTAAAAATTCCCTTTTATTTTCTGGCATTTGGCAAATATAAATTTTTTTGGGAAGCCTTTAGAAGTTCCACAGAAATTAAAGCAAAGTGGAGGTGCAGATTTTCGATTTAATCCATTAATTTATAGGAAAACAGTATTGTTACCAGAAAATGCAACTCAACATCCAATCCCCGAATTCTGTCATCTTTAGAGATATCACATATGTCCCCCTAGGCGTATTTGACAAAACCCACAAGCCTCAAATAGGAGGAGAACACACTGATTTTGGGGTCACTTTTCATTGGTATTTTTTAAGGCACATCTCCATTTGCGGGCCTAGAGATGGGCGAATTGATTCTAACGAAGTGGAATTGTTTAGAATTTAGGAAAACTTCGGTTCTGAACGAATCGAAGTTTGGGGGACTTCGGGTGAACGAATGTTTCTTTGATTTATAAAATGGTCGGCACATGGGCTACATGGGGCAAAGCCTTGGAGGAAGAAGGGGGGGCCGCATACATGTGCAGAGATGAAGCCAAACAGAGACCGGCGGGATTTGGACGTCACCGCCTATATAAGTCCGGGGGGCGACGCTGGGAGCCTCTACCGCTCCACTGTACTGTCAGGGAAGGTTCGCCGCGGCTGATTGTTATGAAGAACTGATTTTTATACAGCATTTTTTTTGGGGTGTCTCACTTGTCTCGAGACTGTTCCTTAACGTTCTATTTTTTAATTTTTTTGGGTATTGGGTTTGAAATCCGTGTGCGTCCACTGCAGTGCATATACATTTTTTAAAGACTGCTACAGCACATTGAATATCCAAAGGGGGTCTAAGCCCCAAATTCCTTTGTATTCATTTAAAAAACAGCGTTTTTCAATACAAATACCACTTCATTTTTGGGGCTGCTTTAATTCTTTGGCGCAATTTTACATCCAGCGGTTAATTAAGTGTTGTTATTAGCTGTATGACTCCAAGAAACCGTCATTTTCAAAGCCAAAATATTACATTTTTCCCGTAGATAATTCACAACAAAGGTTAAATTTCAATTTTATCTTTGTTGTTAGGTAAAAAACACGGCATTGTAACACGCTACAAACTACTAGTTTGTAGTGGCTCAATTTTTTGGGCGCAATTTACATCCAGGGGTTTATTAAGCGTTTTTTTTTCAGCTTTTGGTTTGACCCCCAAAAAAACCCCTTTCATTTTAAAGCCAAAAAAATTCCCTTTTTTTTTAGCAAAATTCCCCGGGGTAAAGGGTTTAAAATTACTAATTTTATCATTGTTGTGTGGCGAAAAAAAAACCCGCATTGTAACAACCTACAAAGCTAATAGTTTGTGGTGGCTCAATTCTTTTGGGCAATTTACATCCAGGGGGAAAAATTAAGCGTTGTTTTTAAGCTGTGGTGCCCCCCAAAGAAACGTCATTTTCACCGCCAAAATTTAAAAACATTTTTCCTTTTGCCTAATTCACAAGCAAGGGTTTAATTACAATTTTATCTCTTGTTGTTTGGGGGTTTAAAAAAAAACCGCATTGAAAAACACGCTACAAACCCTTAGTTTGTTGGGTTTCCCAATTTCTTTGGCGAAAAATTTTAAACCCGGGGTTTTTTTAAAGCGTTGTTTTTCAGTGTTGGTAAACCCAAAAGAAACCGTCATTTTCCCCCCCAAAAAATTATATAAAATTTTTCCCTGAGCCAAATTTCCCCAAAGCGAAGGTTTAATTAAAATTTTATTCTTGTTGTGTAGCGAAAAAAAACAGGGCCATTTTTAAAACACGCTACAAAGAAATTATTTTGTGGTGGGTTTCAATTTTTGGCGAAATTTCCCACCCGGGGGTTTAAATTTAAAGCGTTGTTTTTCAGCTGTGGGTGATCCCAAAAAAAAACCGTAATTTTAAAACCCCAAAAAATATATACATTTTTCCCTTTTGTTAATTCACAAGCAAGGGTTTAAATTTTTAAAATTTTTATCTCTTTGTTGCTTTTGGCGTAAAAAAAACCGCATTGTAACCCCTTACAAAGTTTCCAGTTTGTGGGGGGCTAATTTTTTGGGTTGAAAATTTACATCCGGGGGTTTAAATTTACGTTTTTTTTTCGCTGTGGTGAATCCATAAAAAACCGTCTTTTTTCACCGCCAAAAAATATTAAAAATTTTTTCCCTTTAGCCAAATTTTAAACCCAAGAAAAGTTTTCCCAATTTTATTTCTTGTTTTTGTGGCGAAAAAAACCCCCCGAAATTGTAAAAACGTAAAAAAGCTACTATTTTTGTGGTTCTAAAATTTCTTTTGCGCAATTTACACCCAGGGGTTAATTAAGGGTTGTTTTGCAGTTGTACTCAGTAAAAAAAAAACTTTGTTTTTCACCCCCAAAGAAAAAATTTCTGTAGCAAAATTCATTTTCCGGGGTTTAAAAATTTTTAAGGGCCTGTTTGTGCTTTTTAGATTCAAAAAAAATACACAGTTTTTAAAGGACTTTTAACAAAAAAAAACCCTTTTTCCTCCCCCCATTTGGGGGAGCGCAAATTTTACCCCAAAGGGTTCCAAGCTTGTTACGGGGTTTCCCCCAAATTTTTTGGCGTAAAAATTAAAGGGTGTGCATTTATCATATAAAAGGATACTTCATAAACAGTGCTGTACATTTTAGAAAAAACGTTATGTCAGAAAAGGAGGTGGCAGGCTCTTAAACCGCGAGTGGCAGAGGCAAAAAAACATTCCGGGGCCCCCAGGTGGGGAGCACAGAAAGGGGGACGAGTAAAGGGGTCACTCGGTGGGGCCCAAAAATTTGCCGCTTCTTTCTAGCGGCCGTGTGTTTTTTCAGAAACCCCAAAATGGTTTTGATTGGTTGCTAGGTCACCCATTTCCCTAAAAAGATGAAAAATCTGACAACCCCACCCCCAAGAGTCGGGGGAAAAATGTCAACCCCCCAAAAAAAAAAAAAACCCTTAGTTGGCATGGCCCGGGAGCGGCCCCCCGTGAGGGGCCCCCCTCACCTGTCCTCAACCCCCCCTTGTCCCATCCGGTTCCCCCCAGCCAGAGATTTTACTATGGGGGGCTGGGCTCGCGCCATTAAAATAGCGAGGATGAACAATTTGGGGGAGGGCAGTCGCAGTACTTGGGAGCGGAAAAAAATGGGGCCAATATCATGCTTCTTGGCAGTAGGCGGCCCCAAAAATTTTAGATGTTTTAAAAGTGGGATGGGAGGGGCATGTTTTTGAGGGTTTGCCCCCTGGGATCCAAGACCGGGTGATGAGGACAGCCCCCTGAAGATGAAACCAAAAAAGATGATGATGTAGCCAAAAGCCTTGGGGGGCCGGGTGAGGCAAAGGGGTTTATCATCGTCAGGGAAAAAGGGGGCGTCACTTGCCGTCAGGCAGGGGGGTTTTAAAACCCGCAAGTGGGTTGTGTGGCCGTGAGTCAACGAGTAGCAGGGAGTGTGAAAGGGGGGAGCCAAGCGGGCCCCCGGGGGGAAAAAACCCCTTCGAAGGGGCCCCAAAAAAAGTGCGGCACAGGGGGCCTCGCGAAAAGGGGGAGGGGCGGCAGTAAATCACTCAGGGGGCCCCCCGGGGCCCGTTGGCGTTTAAAAACCAATAATCCGGGCTGGGGGGTGGCAGTTCTTTTTCTAAAACACCGGGGGGAGGGTGGGAATTTTGGGTATATGTAGAATCCTGTAAGCAGAAAAGTGAAGCGTGGCCAGGGAGCTAAGTTGGAAACCCCGGTCCCGCGTTTAAAACCCCATGCAGCGTTACCATCCCGGTTGGGCCCGGGAGAAACGTGGTTTAGATGTGGTGGTCCATCCTGCTGGGCCCCGGGAACAGCAGGCCCAGTGGGAGCATTGCCCTTTTCGCCAGTCAAAGGCCCCCACCACCTCCGCAGCAAAAGGGGGCTGTTTCTCTTTGACATTTATTTTCCCAAATCCAAAAATGCTCCCGCTCCTCACACTACTCATGGCGCCAAACAGTCGTTCAGTGAGGCCCATTGCAAAAAAGGGGCAACAGTATGCGTCCCAAAACCTTTTCCCAAGGTGCAGCGCTGGGCCCCCTTGCTCCCTTTTCCAAATTGTTTACTGCCCGTCCCCACCTTACCAAAAAGTGGAACTCCCGCCCCCGTTCAAGAACTAATGGGGTTGAGCCGAGGGAGGTTGAATAGCCGTAATTTTTTTTTCCAAAAAAACCCCAAAATACCAAAAACTTCATAAATATGTAGAACGAAGGGGGGCCCCGTCCTTGGCCCTTTTCGGTTTGTTCCCAAAGGGCACGGCACCCCGCGGACCCTCTGGGGCTTGTAACTAAGGGAAAAGGGGCCAGTACATGTTTTTTTTACGGCCCCACTGGGGTGGAAAAAGGTTTTCTTCCCGGGCCCCCAGGCACACCAAAAAACTTGGGACGGAGACGGCGCTTTCTCTCCAAAGTTTTCAAACTGCCGGCTCCCGCGTCAATGTCCCCCTTCCTCCTCCTCCACCACCCCTTTTTAGCCCTCCACAAAATTTCTGCTTCCCTTAAACCAAATGTGTAGGGCAAAGCCCCGGGGTCACGAGTTTCCCACACCTGGGTTTTTCCCCCGTAAGGGGAAAGAAGTCACCCCAGGGGAGGAAATGCCCCAAGTTTTTAAAGCGCAAGGGAAAAAGACTTGTTTGGTTTTTCCCCGTCAATTTCAAATCGGAAAACCCTTTGGGGACGGACAATGGGAGGAAAATGGTGGTTTCCCCACCCGAAACCGGGGGGGAAATTTGGTCCAAAAGCCCCCCTGCATGGCGAAGTGTTTAATTTTGGTTGTGGGAAAAGGTTCCGAAGTCTTCCAAACCCCATTTCAAAAACATTTTGAAAATGGCCAGGGAAATTTTGCATGAAAATTTTTCCCTTTTCCCTTTCAAAGCCAGGAAAACCCCCCTTCCCCGAAATTGCAGGCAAGAAACGGCCCCCGCAAAAAACACTTGGGTTTTGCGTTTTTTTTTCCCCCCAAAAAACCCCTTGGAATTTTCCAGGGCCTTTCCCTTTTTGGAATACTGTATGAAAAAGAGAAAGGCCATTAACCCATTTTTTGATGATCCCCGGCAGACCCGAAGTACTCCCCCCCGTGTAAATTTGGGTTTCAGCCAGTGGCAAAACCATGGTTGGGCACCCGCCGTTTGTTTGGGGCCACTTTCCGGGGGAAGGGGACGTTTTTTTGTTTAGTGGCCAGGACTACGAAATTAATAACGTCCAAATTCCCCTGTTCATGCCCCGGAACGAGTGAAAAATCTGTTTGGGAAAGGGGAAATGGAAAACCGTGGCGACTACAAACTGCCCCGGGCCCCTTTAAATCCCGGGGGGAAAATGAAATGGAAAGGAAAGGAAAGGGAAAATTTGGGCCCGGGAAGAAATTTTCTGGTGAAAAGACTGGGGTTTTTTAAACCCCCGGTGACAAGAGAGGGGGGGAGCAGGAGAGCTGGAAAGGAAACTAAAATGGGAGATGAGGGGAAGGGCGAGGCAGATGGGGGCCCCCAAGCCCCGTGGCGTATACAGGGAGATGGAGGCAAAGGGAAACCCTCGGAGGGCACTTGTTTAGATGGCCGCAGCCCTGCTATTTGCCCGGGTAAATGACAAACCCCCGAATAGTCAGCTCCGGCAGGGGGGTGACTTTTTGGTCTAAAAACCCCCTTGGGGCCCTCGTTTCCCGGGCCAAAAAGGTGAGCCTTTTTTTCCCAAAATATTGAGAGGGAGCGGGCCAAAATTTTAAAATTCCCTTTTGGGGAAATCCTCCCTTGTCGTTGGGCCGGTGCCCATGTGCGGCATTGTTTTCCCCCCTTGAAAAGGTCGGGGGGGGGTTTTTTCAGCGCTCAAGTACTACTGCACGGCTGCCGGGGGAAAAGGGGGGGGGGGGGTCCCATAGCAGCCCAAACCCAAGTTGGAGGGCACTGATGAGAAGGCCCCTTCCCTTCACCCGCCCTTTGGTTTAGGAGGGAGTCAACCGCAGCCAGCAGGACTGGAGCAGATCCCCGAACCAAAAGGTGGGGGTGGGCCCACTTGGAAAGCACTTTGACCCCCCAGTTAGAAGATCCCCTGGGACTAATGGGGAGCCTAAACTGGATTTTGTGGGCCCCAACTTGCCAGAGTTTGCAGTGGAGAAGCTGTCCCTGCCCAGCCAGTAGTGTGGCATAAAAGCGGGGTTCAGTGCGGCGGGGGCCCATCGTTCCCCAAGGAGAACCCGCTTGTCCACGGGAAAAAGTGGAAAAAAAACGGACCTTTTCAAAAATGTTCCCGGGCCGTGGAAGGGCCGGATTTCCACACAAAAAAAAGCCCTTTGGCCCTCAGAATGCATCCCGCCATGACGCCCTCCCAAAACCCTGAAAAAATGGGGTCTGGGGGTTTAAAAAATCCCTCAGCCACTATTTTTGATTTCCGCCCCCCCACCTTTTATGGCCCCCCAAATTTTTTCCCGGAAATTTCTCCTTCTGCCACCAACCATCTTTTCCAGGGATTGGTTTTTGCCCCCCACCTCCCCAAATCTGTCATTGTGGGAACTGTTTGACTCATTGCTTACCGTTTGGGTGCTGCCGTGACCTACACAATGGGTCATTGTGCCACTCTCTGACCCCCTGCTGTTGCTACTGCCCCAGTCACCTCCAATTTTCTTATTGTGCCCCCTCCTGTGGCCCATTTGGTTTTTTTCCCCCTCCAGAATGGGCATTCGGCCCCTGTCGGAACCCCATGTGCTGCTGTGGCTGCGCCGTACCTACCCCACTCTGTCATTGTGCACCGGTTTTGACCTAAAGCTGCTGCTCCCGGGCTTTCTGCCGGGGAAATACACACTGTTCATTGTCCCACTCTGTGGGCCCACTCTGTTTTTTCCACCTCCCGGGAAAGTGATTGTTTCCACCCGACTGCCCCCCATGTTTCTGCTGTGGCTGCTGCCCCGTGGCCCTTCCCCACATGTGTTATTTGCATACTTTTGTGGCCTCTCTTTTGTTTTTGCCACCTCCCAAATGTCAATTTGGGGCCAATTCTGGGCCTCAAGATGCTGGCTCTTGGCGGCCCGGGGCCGTGGGGCCTTTCCCCACTGTGTCCAAATTTTGCCCCTGTTGACCTCATGCTGCTGTTGTGGCTGCTGCCGTGACCTACACACAGTGTCAAATTTTTGCCACTGTCTTTCCCTTTATGGCTGCTGTGTGGCTGCTGCCCGTGACCCTTCAAACTTGTCATTTTTCCCACTCTGTGGCCCATTTCTGTTTTTGCCATTTTCCAGGGAAAGTCAAATTTTGTCACTGTCCCGACCCCCATGCTGCTGCTTTCCCGTGGGCCTACAAAAATCTTTTTATTGTGCCTTGGGTTTACCTAAAAGGTGCTGCTTTTGGTGCTGCCGTGACCCTACACCCTGTTCATTGTGCCATTTTCGACCTCCTTGTGCGGCCTTTTGGCTTTTGCCTCCCGTGGAAACCCAACAATTTTCTTTTTGCCCCCCTTCTGTCCTATGCTTTCTGGTTTTTGGTGCTGCCCCTGGCCTTACCACTGTTTTCATTGTGCCACTGTCTGACCCCAAAGCTGTGTCCCCGTGGTGCTTTCCGTGCCTCCAAAACCCGTGTCCTTGTCCCCTCGTGGGGTTTTCCTGTTTTTGCCACCCCTTCCCCGAATGTCATTGTGCCACTGCCGAAACCCCATTTCTGCTGAAAAGTGGCTGCTGCCGTGACCTTTTTAAAAATGTGGGCATTGTTCCCTTCTCTGTGGCCAAATCCCGTTTTTCCACCCCCAAAAATGTCATTGTGCCCCTGTCTACTAATCTTTCTTTCTTGGGGGGGCTGCCGCCCTGACCACAAAACCCGGGTCAAATTTTGCCAATGTCTGACCTCAAGCTGCTGTTTTTGGGTGGGCCTCCTCCACACCTGTGTCATTGTGCCACTGTCTGACCCCCATGCTGTGCTGTGGCTGCTGCCCCCTGTCCTACACACTCTTTCATTTTTGCCACTGTCTGCCTCTTTCTGCTGCCCCTTTGGGTGGGTGCCGTGGCCCTTTCAAAACTGTTCCCTTTTTCCCATCTGTGGCCTTCCCCCTGTTTTTCCCCCCTCCAAAAATTTTGTTTTTTGCCACTGCCGGGCCTCATGCTTGGGTGTGTGGATGCTTTCCGTGACCCCCACCCCCTGTGTCATTGTTTCCCACTCTGTGGGCCCACTCCTGTTTTTGCCACCCCCCAAAAATGTCATTTGTGCCAAATGTCTGACCTCAAGGGTGCTGCTGTCGGGTTGCTGCCGTGACCTACCCCACTGTGGGCATTGGCCACTGTTGACCTCATGTGCTTTTGTGGCTGCTGCCCGTGACCCCCAAACACTGGGTCATTGTGCCACTGTTGACCTCATGCTGCTGGCCCGTGGTGCGCCCGTGACCTACCCCCACTCTGTCATTGTTCCCCCCTCTGTGGCCCCATTCCTTTTTTGCCATCTCCCGAAAAGTCATTTTGTTTACTGTCTTTACCTCATGCTGCTTTCCTTTCCCGTGACCTACACACTCTGTCTTTTTGCCATTGTTGACCTCTGGTGCGGGTGTGGGTGCTGCCCCTGCCTACCACTGTTTTTATTGTGCCATTGTTTACCTCATGCCGCTGCTGTGGGGTGCTGGCCCTGACCTACACACTGTCATTGTGCCCCCTGTTCTGACCTAAAGCTTTCCCGTTGTGGTGCTTTTCCCGGTGAAACCTTTCCACTGTGTTTATTGTGCCAATGTCTGAAAACCCCATGGTGTGTGGCTGCTGCCCCCTTGGGCCTCCACACTGTGTCATTTTTCCCACTTTGTGGCCTATTCGGGGTTTTTTCCCAAACCCCCAAATATGTCCATTGTGCACATGGGTTTTACCTAAGGGTGCTGCTTTTGGCTTTTCCCCGAGGTTTAAAATAAAACAATCCTTTTCATTGTTGGGCCCCTGGTTTTGAACCCCATTGTTGCTTTTCCCTTTTCTGGTTTCCGTGATTTCTCACCCGTGTCAATTTTTCCCCCTCTGTTTGGGCCCCCCTCCTGTTTTTGCCCCCTTTCCCGGAACGTGATTGTGCCACTTTCCTTGCCTCATTTCCCGGTTTTGGTTTGGCCGGGTCTGCCTCGGAAACCCCCCAACTTGGTTGGGGGGCTTTCTTTGTCCCACTTGGGGGCCCTTCCTGTTTTTCCCTCCAAAAATGTCCCTTGTGGGGGACTGGGATGACCTCCCTGGGTGCTGTTTTTGGATTCTTGGGGCGGGTCGCCCCCCTCCCCCCTGTCAATGTTTCCCCTCTGTGGCCTTTCTCCCGTTTTTACCCCTCCCAAATGTCATTGTGCCCCTGTATTTTCCTCTGCTGCTGCTGGGGTGTTTTCCGTTTACCCTAAAAATTTTATTGTTAAAAATAAAGAAAATTTTTTGTGGGTTGTGGCTGCTGCCCGTGCCTACACATGTGTCCCTTGTTTCCACTGTTGAACCCCATGCTTTCTGCTTTTGGCTGCTTTCCCCTTTACCCCCCCAAAACTGTTTTCATTGTCCAACTTTGTGGCCCCCCTTTCCCTTTTTTTTTTCCACCTCCCGAAAAGGGTTTTTGTCACTCCTGACCTCATTTCTGTGCTTTTTGGCTGCTGCCGTGACCCTTGGGGCACGGGGTCCCTTGTGGGAAATCTGTGGCCTATTCCCGTTTTTTGCCACCTCCAGAATGTAAATTTTGCCACTATTTGACCTCAAAGCTGCTGGGGGCTGTCGGGCCCTCACCCCCACCTCTTGTCACTGTGTTGCCACTTGAGCCTCAGCTTTTTTTTTTCCAGCTGTCGCTGGCATGACTTTATCAGGCTACATTCCCCCTTCATTTTTTTGGCGTTTTGCCCTCTTAAGTGCCAGGGAATTTTTAGTGAAGGGTTCTAAGGCGGCGGCAGTCTGGGGTGTTACTAAAACAAACATTGTATGAAGACCAAACCAAGCTCCCTTGCATATTTAAAAGCATGGACCCTTCTCAGCCCCTGCGGCTCGTGCGTGGAAATAGCGGGTTTTTCGGATTCGTGCCGAAGTAATTGGGAAAAAAGAGTTTTTTTTTCCCGAGAAATTTCGGCGAAAGTGACAAAAGAATTTCGGGAAATTGCCCACTTAGCAGGCACCAAAGGGTGCTAAAACAAAATAAACCCCCCTAGCAAAAAAATACCAAAATTTGGGAATTTTCCCCCCTTTAAGGAATTCCCCGGGATAAAATAGTATATTGACTCCCAGGTGCTTAAAATTTTTTTTTAGCTTTAGGCTGTGAGAATTATTTTTTTTCCAATAACATGCAGTTTTAGCTTAAAATGTTTAATTTTCACAGAGAATCCTGGAAAAAGGCACGCCAAAATTTGTCACGCAATTTCTTCAAAAAAATATTTCTTGGGGTGTTTAAAATTTCTGTTTAAGGGGGGTGGCGGAAAAAAATGGAGGGAGCCTATTTTGGCTTTTGGAATACAATTTTGGTGGTGCCATGTTGCATTTACAAAGCCCCAAAGTACCCGAACCGTGAAACCTTCCAGAAGTTTTGGATTCATACCCCACAGGTAAAATCAGGGGTATATGTGCATTTTGGGCCCCAAGGGTGTTTTACAGTTTTTTTTAGCATTGGGGTGTAGAAAGGAAAAAAAGAATGCAATTCTGCCAAATTGTTTTTTGTGCTTCATTTTTTTCATGTTCACCGTGTGGGATAAATGTTATGATAACATTATATGCAGGTCGTACAATTACAAAAAATATCAATTTTATATAGTTTTTTTTTTATGTGTTACAGCAATACCCAATTTACTGTATATATTTTTTATATTTTACTGCTTTTACACAATAAAAACACTATAGATTTATAAGCTTTGTTGTTATTCACACAGTGATACCAAATATGTGTACTTTTTATTTTTTATCTTTTGGGCAATTGGCATTTGTAATGGAGAAAGGGAAGTTTTCTGTTTTATTTTATTTGTGTGTTTTTCTTTTCTTTTTACATTCACTCTTTTTTACCACTTTTACTTTTTTTTTCTTTTTACTAGGGCACTTGACTGTACTGCTATGTATTGTACCTATTAATCACTTGATGAAGTGACATCACAGACAACCCGAATGCTACAGGTTATTACAGTCGTGAGGATACCTAATATGTGTAGTTTTTGTGTGTGTGTAATATATACACAACATTTTTTTTTATTAAATATTTATTTTTATTTTATTATTTTATTTCCACACTTTTTTATAATCCCATTAAGGGATAACTATTGTACATTTTTTAACACTTGGTAATGTATCATACATGAATATGCTAATACATTACAATCTGTGTCAGTTTGACACAGGCTGCAGTCAGGGCAACACACAGTGTTCCCTGACTACAGAATTCTTGTACAGACAGCCCTAGGGCTACTCTGGATCCTCAGGACTGACAAAACAGACATTCTCTGGGCTCCTTCAGGTCACCTGGTGTCCCGATCACCCAATGGAGCAGGGGAATGCCCTTTGAGTATGCCGTGGTCACAGACCACGGCAATCAAAGGGTTAAATGTCGTGGATCCGAGATTTCCTCCACTTCCCAAAGATTTCCTCCATTTCCACTTACAGAGACTGGTCTGGGAACAGAGCTGTGGGTGGTCATTAAGGAGTTAATGAACCACAACCAGAGCAATCTGCAGTGAAAGACTACTGCTCCAAATTCAGGCGCTGGTCTTAGCCCTTGCAGTGGAAACACCCAGCCATGTGATGTCTCTTCAGTCAAGGTGTGTAATCTAAAACCGCATCCAAAACCCTAAAGGAGTTAATGATCCTTGTTATGTGGCTTGACCATCGTTTATGGGAGCATGAAAGGAAGCACTCCCTTCCGCCCCAACTAATGAGATGTCAGGCCCAGATCAAGAAGTTATATATCTGGGTTCGACCACGTCTCCTTAAGACCAAAGAGTCTTCCAAAAACAGAATGAGCTCTGTTTCTACTGAGGAACAGTGGGACACCTAATCAGGAATTTCCCCAAATGTTTGATTCCGAAAACTCCAGCAGCTATGAGACTCTCAGGAAAGTTACCAAGGTAGCCAGGTATTACCTGCTGTATTGCAAAAAGTTCACTTGCCTATTTGTATTGTGTATAATAATCACGTTGTAATGAATCCACACGTGATGAATCCTCTGTACCACCGCAAGTGGTGGAATAAGCCACGTTAAAGGGCAAAGAGCCATCAGGCATTCATCAGAGCTCGGCCAGTTGAACTTGTGCAGCGGATGACTCCAAGCTTGCTACTCCTGACGTGACTTGCTTGCGGTGGTGGCCAGGGTGCAGCATGATACAAAATCAGCAAGCAGAGATGTAGCCGAGGACAGGCAGAAAGGTCAGGGCAGGGAATGTGGTCAGGATAACAGGCAGGAAAGTCTGGTTCTCTGGAAAACTGGAATAGCACACTCTCACTGTCTATTACCAACTAAAATAATCCAACAGATTAGCATGGGAGCGCAGGAAGTGCTGCAAGATATAGGGTCAGCGCCCGGCACAAAGAAGAGGACTGCAGCAGAGCAAGAATAGGGAGAGGTGAGTAAGACTGTTCTGAGGCAGGGAGCACACAAACGCATCTGCGGCTTGGACTGGTGGCCACGGCATTTTTTGTACCACATTTTCTCTGGGAACATGTTCCTTGCATCCAATTTTCTAGACTCACGGGTGTCTGCCACACTGGGTATTCTGTTATTGCCTCTCATGATCCCAGTTAATGTGGTCCTATAGACAACACCCCTCCTCTGCAAGGGGGCAATTAAGTTCTATGCTCCTCTGGTTATGTTAAAGATCGTTACACTCCCAGGTTATGTCCTTTTTTGTATTAGATAACTTACTGGAAGATGTAGTTCTGGGATTACCTTGGTTAAAAGTTCATAACCAAGTAATTGACTGGGAGAAGGCTGACGTTGTTCAATGGAGCCCTAGGTGTTACAACGATTGTTTAACACTATTTTTGTCCACTCTTCCTCCCAGTAACTCACCCTTACTCAAATGTATTCAAGAGTTTTCTAAAGTGTTCTCTGAGACAGGCAGTGAATTACTCCCACTGCATAGGGCTTATGACTGTGCTATCGACTTGCTTCTAATTGTCAAATTTCTACATATATAATCTTTCTGCACCAGAGAGTAGCTATGAAAGATTATATCCAGAATGAACTTCACAAGGGACATATTCGTTCCTCAAAAATCAGTACCCTCTTTCACCCATCCCCGATTTGTCCAATAAGATTTTAGGGGCCACCAAGTTCTACAAATTAGATTTGTGTGTTGTATATAATTTAAGTGGGATAAGTGGAAGACTGCTTTTTATACCCCCGTTGGGCATTATGAGTATTTGGTCATGGCCTTCAGCATAAGCAATGCACTGGCAGTTTTTAAAAATTTTGTTAACAACAAACACTTTCTATCCTGCAAGTTCTAAGTTAGTACCATTTATGTGCGGAACTGGAGAAGTGTCTCTGGGGTACAAGAGTAATTTCCTAGGTTACATTGTCTCACTGCACTCGTTCATGTGGATCCTTTCAAGGTTTGGGTTATTTTGGATTGGGTACAACCAAACTCAATTAAGGCAGAGGTTCTTGGGGTTTTCTAATTATTATAAAAAGTTTATCCGTAACTTCTCTTCGATAGCCAAATCTGACAGACCTTACAAAAAAGGGGCAAACCTAAATAATTGGAAACCTGAAGCCATTCTCACTTTTGAAACTTTGAAACTGTGTTTTACTGAAGCCACTGTTCTGGTTCAGCCCAATCTCTCGCACCCCTTTACTGCAGAAGTTGATGCTTCTGAAGTAGGAGTATGGGCAGTTCTCTCACAAGAGCCTCCCTATTTGACCAACTTGCACCTTTGTGCCTTTTTCTCATGTAAATACTCCCCTATGGAAAGAAATTAGGACATTGGGAATTGAGAATTTCTTGCCATCAAGCAGGAATTTGAGGAATGGTGTCATTTCCTTGAGCAGCAAGACATCAGATTACAATGGTAACGATAGAAAGGATGGTGGATCCTCTGGGTCAATGCTTGAGATGGTGCAGACCATGCCAGGGAGCAGAGTCTAAGGTACCCACCGGTATTCACCAGAGCCTGCTACAAGGCTAGATGGACTTGACTGCGGAAGGCTCTCAGGTCGCTATCCTTGATGTGTGCGCTTGCAGTGACAGCCAAAGTGTTGGAAGTAGGACAGAGGGAGCAGGCAGAGGTGACATTTAAGTCATGCTTTGCTGGAGGTACTGAACATTGTTGTTTTATGGATTATAGCAAATCAATTGCTCATTTATCTTGATTTTTAATGTTGCAATAATTGTGAAGGGTTTGTGCACAAAACCTTTGTGTGACTGTTCGTACAAACCATAATTGTACATGAGTGGATGCGCTGCGAACAAATAAAAATATTTTTGCTCACATAAAAGATTAAATTAACAACAAAGGTTTTTT
>JAODAL010060527.1:0-20847 GCA_025379985.1 Phyllomedusa bahiana | reverse complement strand
TCACCCCCCGATTTTTAAATTTAATTTAAATTGCAAGTATTTACTTTGCTTGTTCGGGCAGATTCTTTCCTGGAATGAATTTTTTCTGTTTTGCTCCAAAAAATTTTTTAATTTGAAATTATTTTTTTAGTTTTTGGGGGGAAATCCCCCCTTTTTGGTTTTAAAATATTTTCCTGAACCCTTTTTGGGTTTCTGGACAAAATTCCCAAGCAGGTCTTAAAAAAAAATTTTCTGATCCAAATATCTTTACACTTTTCCCAATTTTGGGGTGAAACGGGTTTTTGGAAAAAAATTTACAGTTTTTTTTAAAATTTCCCCCCAAAATGAGTTTCAAAAGTTAAAAAAACTTTGTTACCCTTTTGTTTTCAGTGCCCTGTTCTACCAAAAATTGCTTGATTATTGTATTTTAAGATGAAAAAAGCCTGATGTTACCATTTTCTACGGAAAATGTTATCACTTAAAACATGCGCCGTTTTATAAGGGGTCAAAAGTCGGGGGGGTTTTGGGAAAAAATTGGGAGTCGGGGTTTTGGGCCCTTGGGGCGACTCCAAAAGCCCTGGGGGATTAGCTATCATTTTTTTCCTTTCAGTTAAGAAAAATTTTTTTTTTTTTTCCTTTTTTCCCAAATCCCCCAATGGAATACCCAAACCAGATGTGTTCCAGGCTTTTTTTTTCGCCAAAAAATTTTTTAAAAAATTGGGGGACCCCAGCCAAAAGGGGTATGGGCCCCTTGCCTTGGAAAGGGCGGACATAGGGGGGTTTATTCAAAAAAGTTGTTAGCCCCCCCCCAAAGGGTATATCCCTCCGGGCTGACCCCCAAGGGGGGTTTCATTTTCACCCAAAGTGTCTGTAGGGGGCCCAAAGACGCTGCGCTTTGCAGGTTTGTTATTTTTTTTTTTTTCCCTTTTTGAAAGGGAAGGTGATTTGAGCACCCGGTCTCACCTGGGGGAAGGGTTTGATTAAAGCCCCGGCTCTAAAAGGGGGGAAAGGTGATTGAGCCGGGCCCTTCCCCTGGGGGGAAAAGGTGATTGGCACCCGGCTTTTTCCCCCGGGAAGGAAGGTGTTTTTTGGGAGCCCCCGGCTCTCACCGGGGGAAAGGTGTTTTGAGCCCCCGGCTTTCCCCGGGAGGGGGGTGATTGAGAAACCCGGTCTCCCCCGGGGAAGGTGATTGAGCCCCCGGCTCTCCCCCGGTGGAAGGGTGTTTGTCCCCCGGCTCTAAATGGGGGGGGAAGGTGTTTGAGCACCGGTTCTCCCTGGGGGGAGGTGATTGAGCACCGGTTCTCCCCGGGGAAGGAAGGGGGTTTTGACCCCAAAAAGGCTCCCCACCTGGGGGGGAAGGTGATTGAGCAAAAAAGCTTAAACCCGCTGGAAGGTGATCGGCCCGGTTCTCACCTTTCAGGGGGGGCCGTCAATGGTAGTTGTTACCGTGACGTTTTGCCCCCCTTAAAGGGGTCGGAAACCCAAAGTAAAGTTCTTTTAGTTGGCGGCCTTCCTCCCGCCGTTTCACCCCCCCCCACCTGCCCCCTCCGCGGCCTTTTAAAGGATTCCGGTAGCCTCACCATTTTTGTTTTTTTGGGGAAACCAAAGGGGGGAGTTTCCCCGCGGCCCCCCAAAAGACTTTCGGTTTGGTGAGTACCCCGACCCCCCCCCCGTTTTGGGGGGTTGGTCGGAGATTTTTTCCTTTTAATACTTTTTGGGGTTTTGGCCGCGGGGGAATTCCTTTTTCCCTGGGCCCTTTTCAGTGTTGCCCTATTTCCCAGGTATTGGGGGGCTTTCCCAGGGCGGAGTGCGTTCCCCCCTCTTGGCCAGTGCCGGCCTGGGCAGGGGGAACATTTTAGCCGCTGTGGGAGGGGTTCCCCCCCTTAGGGGTTTTGGGCCCCCAGCGGCGTTTTTCTTTTCCCGCGTTAGGGGCCCCAAGTGAGGGGGGGGCCCATATTTCCCCCCTTGTTAAGATCCCTTTTTAAGGAAACCCGGGACGGTTGGCGGGGCCCCCGGTTTGGCTTTTTTTGCCCAACCCATGGGGGGTTGCCGCGGCTTTACTGCCGCTTGAACCACGTGTTGGGGGGTTTGGGCTGGCTGTGGGGGGGGGAAAATGGGCCTTCAGGGGTTGTTTTGGTCCCGTTTTCCACTCCTGGGGGGTTTTTTCCGGCGCCTTTCCCGGGACGGGTTGGGCGTTAAAATTTGGGCCCCCGGCTTCTGAGGCTTAGGCCGGGGCCACCCCTCCTGGCCCTAAAGCGCCCCTGGGGGCGGCCCCCCAAGGGGGTTGGGGCCCCTCCTGGATGGGGCAGGGCCTAAAGACCCCGTGCCTGTTTTTTGGGGGGGGGACCCAAAGGGGGTTTTTCCCGGCTTTGGGGGCTTTTCCGGCTTTCCGGGACTGCTGGGGGAGACACAGGGGTTTGAGATGGTAATTTTAACCCCTGGGGGCCTTCCACCCCTTTTCCCCGGCGATTTGAAGCCTTTTTCCCTTTTCGGGGTTTAAATTTTTTTAAAACCAGGGGGTGTCCAAAAAGGGGGGAAAATTTCCCTTCCCCCGGAAACCATTTCCCTACAGGATGTTGGGCAGCTAGCCCCAGTGCACTTTGTGCCCTTTAGCTGCCCCCCTCCCGCCCAAACTGGGGCCCCCAGCGCCTCCCGGTAAAGGGGTTTCGGCGGCCCCATTTTTGACCCCAGGTCCCTCGCTAAACCAGGGGCCCCCGCCCTGTACGAGACCCCACGGTTTTTGGGCCCCCATAGGGCCTTCCCCGTGGGCTCCCCAGCCCTCCAAACCTCCCAGGGCCCAGGCCGGCCAGCCCTTTGGAGTGTTGCTTTAACGAGTGTCAGGGTTCTCTCTCCCTTTCGTTATCCCCCCCGGGCTTTTTCCCATCACTTTGGCCCGGAGTTTAAAAAGCCCCATGCCTGGTTTGGGGCTTTTTAAAGGGTGGGGATCCTCTGATTTGCTCGGGCCCAGACAGAGATGTTTGATGGGGCGCAGGGGGTCCAACCCCCTTGGGGGGGAAAAAATTTCGGGCCTGAATTCGGGCCCCCTTTGGAGTTTTCCCCCGTCCCTGGCCTTGGGACAGGGCGGGTTGATTTGGGGGGGCAAAACAGCGGACCGAGCCATTAGGGGCTATTGGGGGCAGATTTTTGGGGAAAAATCCGGGCCCGGGGTCCCGGGCCCCTGTTGGAGGCTCCCCCCCTGGCTTGGGACAGCAGGGTTAAAAATGGCAGCAGCGGGTTCCCCAAAACCCCTATTTGGAATGTCAGAGGGTCCCCTATGTTAGGGGTTTAGGATGTTCAAACCTCCCAGGGGGGGGTCTCCCTTAAGGAGGCAGGCCCTCAGGTTTTGGGGTTCCCTCACTCCCGGGAAATGGAGAAAGGTTGGCCCGGAAAATGGGGAAAAAAATTCCCGGGCAGGCGTTTGTTTCCCACCAGGACTTTAAAGGGCTCTTACCCCTTTTTCCCCGGGGGTCGGGTCAAAAATGGTCAGGTGGTTTCCCCCCAGTGGACCCCCCAGCACCCGGCTCAAAATAGCCTATGGCCCTCCCCGTCTTTGGGGCCCGGGGGTCCTTGGTAGGGACGACGGCTCCCCACGGGGTTGTTGTTAAGTCCCCTTGGGGGCGGCCGGGGGAGCCCCGCGAAATTTCGCATTTTTTTCCCCCGCAGTTCAGCTTGCTTGGGTTTTGGGCGTAGCGGCAGTGGGCCTTTGGGGCTTCCACCAAAAAGGGGGTTGTGGGGAATCCCGCCCTTTCCCCCTTCTCCGGGGTTTTTGGGGTTTTGGGACGGGGCCCAAATGAAGTCTCCTTTGGTTTTTCAACCCTTTTTTTTGGTAGAGCATCGGCCAATTTCAAGGGGGCCAGTTCGCCCTTTTCCCTTTGGGGCTTGGAATTTTTTTGGGGGGGGTTGCTTTTCAGCCCCCCAAGGAAAGGTTTCTGGTTTGGGGCTTCCCGCTCCTTGGGGGGTAAGCGTTTGTTTTTGGGGAAAAACGGTTTGTATGCTCCCCCCCCAGGACCAGCCAGTGCAGCGGCATTTATTTTTAAATTCGAGAAGCGCAAGGCCTTTTTTCCCAATTTGCGTTGGTTCTGAGGGGCGGCCCCCCAAACCCGGGGGAATTGGGGTTTTTTGGTTTGGGGGGGATTTCCTCAGTTCCCGGGGATCGGCAGGTTAGGTTTAGGGGGATACCCCGGAAATTGCTGGGTCGCCCCTTCGGGGTCATTTGTTTTTCCCTTTCCCCAGCCGGTTGCAGCTCCTCCGCGCCGCGCCTGGGGGGGGAATCGGTTTTTTCCTTTTTGGCAATCTGCAATCCCCCCCCGGAAAAGGGGGGGTTTTGCCGGGCCCCGACTCTAGAAGGGTTTTATTTTAAATCCCTTTTGGGTTTTCCCCTGAAGGGGAGCTAAATAGGGCCAATTTTCGGCCCTTAAAAGGCTCAAACCCGGGATGGTTTGGGCCCCGGGTTTTCCCCTGGGTCGTCCGGGTCAGGGGGTTTGCCTTCGGGAGAGCAAAAGAGGTTTTTTTTAGCCGGGTTTGGGAAACGGGGGGATTTTTCCCTCCCTATGTCCCCGGGGGTTTTTCAGCGGTTCCTGCGTGGTTCCCCGTAGGCTCCCGACAGTGCTCTGCTCAGAGCTTTTGCGGTTTGGGGGGTCGCAGGTTGGGACCAAGGGGCCTCATGTAAGGGTCTTGGGCCCCCCCTTTTTGACGGGTCCTTCACGTTTGGGGGTTGGTCCCACCCCAAAAAGCGCCCGCCGGGGCAGAAACCGGGGTCCCCTGGAGTTTTCAGCGCACTTCGGTGATGGTTAATTGGCAGATTTCGGGGCTGATTCCTTTATTAGGGATAGAAATTTTGAGGAAAGGGTTTATTCTCCCCTTTTTTTCCCCCAAAGGGGTTTTCTCCCGGGCTTTTGGAAAATACCCCCGGCGTAGGGCTTTTCCCCTTCCCCTGTTTTTCGGGACCCGGCTTTTTCTTTTGGTTTTCAAGGGGGGGGTTTCCCGGGAGCTTGGGGGGACCGCCTCCGAGGTGTGGTCCTTTTTGCGCCGCTCCTTGCCTGCTCCCTGCAGCGGGGAAAATTTTTCAGTTTTAGCAGGTCTCCAAAGTCCTTTGGGTTTTGCGGTGCCTGCCACCCCAAAGGGTTGTCTCATCCTTTGGGGTGGTGGCTAGCCCCTTCCCGGTTTTACATCAAGGGAGGTTTATTTTTGGGCCCCGCAATGGCTTGGGCATCACCCCCAGAGGGCCCTTGGGTTTAAGGGGGGGAAAAACCGCTTCCGGCGGGTGCGGGGTTGATTTTTGCTAGAACCCCCCAAAAAAAATTTTTTTTTTTCGCTTTGCACACTGGGGGGGCCCCTTCATCCCGGGGGGCCCCCGTTCGGGTTCTGTCCAAAAAACACCCCGGTTGTGGGAATTTTTTTTTAGTATTTGGGGGGGGTTCCCGAGGCCGGGGGGAGTTCTCTAAGGTTTAAATTTCAAGGGTTCTTCGTGGACAGCCGCAAGGGGACCCCCCTGGTCAGAAAAACCCCCCCTTCCAGGGGGGTAAAAATCTTTTTGGCCCCCCATCTGGGCGGAAAATGCTTCGCCTTCCTTGCCGGAGGTGAGGTACGCGAGGGCGTTGCTTGGGAGCGTCCGCCTCAATCCTAGGGGAATGAGTTATGGGCCAGGAAAACCCCCGGCGCTGGGGGTTTTGGGTTGCTGGTCCTGCCTTGGGGGGAGGGGGGGTCTGTCCCGTTTCCTTTTTTTTTCTGGGGCCCCTTTTCATGAGGAAACTCAAGGGGCCCCCGGGGTCCGGGGGGTTTCCCCGTGTGCCCTCCACCTTTTAGGAAGGGTTGGGCCGCCCCGGTCGGGGGTACGGGGAATGGGCCCGATTGGCAAAGGGGGGCCTTGGGCCGTTTCCCTTTCGCCCAGGGGAGTCCAGGGGAGGGAGGGGCCCCCCTGCTCCAAAACCCCGGTACCTGGGGTTTCAGGGTTTTACAGCAGGGGCTGTTGCGACCCGAAAAACCCAGATCACCCCCGGGGCTGTTGCCCAAAAAAACTTTTTCCCCTTTTGGGAGGGGTCTTTCCCCCAAAAGGGGGCGTCTTTTTTTTTTGCAAATTTAAAGGGGGGGAAACCCCGGGGCCCTCTTCCCCTTGAAAAGGGGCCCGAGTTCGGGGTTTACTGAGTAAGTGAAAAGGGAGCTTGCCCCCGTTCACAGGTTAAGGTTTTTTTTTTTTGCAGGGGGGGGGCATGGTTTTAGTCCCTCGGGGGTTTTAGGGCCTTTGAACCGTTGGGGGTAAAAAGCCTTTTTTTGGGGAAAACGGACGTTGCACCTTTCGGGGCCCCCAAAGGGAAGTTCCCTGTTTTTTAACTTTATGGAAAGGGGGCCTTCTGGGTGGCCATTCCCCTTCTATCCCCCACCAAAGGGGGTCTGTAAAGGGGAAACTTATCGCAGGCCCCGGGTTTGGGGGGCGCGGGGGGGACAGGTTTTCTCTGTGTCTTTTTCGTCAGGTTTTTCCCCAGGATGGTTTCATTGTTTTATATGATGAAAACAAAGTTCTGCTTTTCTTTTGCCCCTCCCCTCCTTTTTATCTTTGGGGGAATTTTTACGTTGGGTAAGGAATTTTTCAGGGCCCCCTTCGGGGCTACCCCCTCTGTTTTGGATCCTTTAGGTGCCCCAAGCCCTCCTTGGTCATTTCCCGAGGGTCCGTGCAGGGGCCCCGGCGTCCCCGGGGCCCCCTTTTCCCTCCCCATCGGGTACATTTGTTTTTCGCGGGCACGGCTCGCTCCCCAAAGCAGTTGGGGCCGCCCGGTTTTGGGTTTGGGTTCAAAAAACCTCGGGTTTTGCAGATTTGCAAAGCTTTTCACCTGGGGTTCGGCCCCCTTCTTAAATTTTACCCAAAAATCAAAGGGGGTTTGGGCCCCCGCTGCGCAGCTCTCGGCCGTTTAAAGGGACTTCAAGGTTTGCAGTGGGGGCTGTGCCCTTTTCATGTGATGGGAAATTTTTTAGTTGCCCCCCCTTGGGGGGGTTTTGGGGAATTTCCCCTGGTGCTTTGGGCCCCCCAAAGAATTATTGGCGGGGGGGGAAAATGGGGGGTTTTTTTAACTTTCCGTAAAAACCTTTTTTCGTCCCAAATTTTTGGGGGACAAGGTCCCGCCCCCGATTTTTTTTTCCTGGGAAAAAAAGGTTCTCTTTTGTTCCTCTTCCCCGGCCCGGCTTTTTTTGTAACACCAACTTGGGGTTCCCAAGGGCCCTTTTTCTTTTGTTAAAAAACCCCGGTGGGTTAAAATTTTTCCCCGTTTTTCGGGGGCGGGGGAATTTCAAAACCCTTTTTTATCCGGGCCCCGGGGTTTCCCCTTTTTAAGGCAAGGGCCATTACCCAAAAGGGTTGGGGGGGGGGGGCCCCAGGGGGGGGTGGGCCCCAAATGAAATTGGAACGGAAAAAGGATGTTTTACCGGGTTTTAAAACCAAAAAAATCCATTTTTTCTGGGTTTTTATAAGGGGGGGGGGGGGGCCCCAAAAACCAAATAAGGTTTAAAAAAAAAAAAAAATTAAAAACCTTAAAATTTAAAAAAACAAAATTTTAAAAAAATAAGGGTAGCGGCTCGAAAATTTCCCAAATTTTAACCTGCAAAGGACGAACCCTTTAAAATTTGGGAAAAATTTATACATAAATGTATAATTTTGTGGGGAAAAAATATTTTCTCTCATATTATAAAAAAAAAAATATATATAAAATATAAAAATGACAAAAATAAATCCTGACCTTTCAAGAGAAAAAAATTGTAAAATAAGAAGGTGTAATAGCATTTAAACCAGCGTGTACTATGGTAAAGTAAAATGCGGCTGCTCAACAAAGTGGGTAAACGTCCGGGTCAGGAACTGGTTAAGGGATTCAAATCTCATTAACTTTGCAGCCACTGTAATAAATTGCAAATTTTCTGTTCCACGTGAACATGACCTAAAGAGACACTTATTGACCGAACAGCCATCCTTCCCAATACACCCATACACATGCTTGGCAGAACATGTGTGTTTTATATGGGGAGAGGGAAGGAAGCAGCTGCCAAACACCCCTGGTGGTGGCTTATCATCCAAAGAATAAAAAGATTGAGCAGCTGCCCTGTTTTTTATCTTACCCAATATTTCCTGCTGGAGGGACAGTCAGAAGACCTCTATACCTGTTACACTGTTAGCAGGTGCAAGCAAATGTTTGTGGCCTGAAAGTAATATTCCCAGCAGCACAGAGTATTTCAGGACATGTTTGTGCCGTCCTTGTGAGAGTCACTGTCCTCTCTTCTCATGAGATGATGATAGTGAAGTCAGGACTGGAGGATGGGAATGGAGACAAATTGGAACCCGCAGATTGAGTTACATAGTGAGAGGAGGAGGGTCCGAGCAGCACTGAATATTTAAAGGGGTTGTCTCCCTACAAAGATTAGCTTTCAAGATGTAGAGAGCGGTAAATGAAGATCTATTAATTTCACATACATTGCTTTGTTTGTTGTGCTATGTTGAGGAAATAAAAATTGCATCTGCTCTGAGTGCACACAGGTTTCTCTGGTTACCATCCTGCTCTCCCTTTGCTCTTTGTCCTATCTGAGAGCAAGGATAGAAGTCACCACAGATCGGCACAGAGGACGCCGGCAGCTTGAGAACAGAGTGTGCCATCTCTAACCAACAAAGAAAACTACTAGCTTCAGAGCTCATAGAAAACATCTCCTGCTCTCACATCAGCGCTATTAGAAGTGTTATGAATACATAGAGGACATGCTAATCACTGCTATAGAACCACCCACAGTGTGACCAAGAGGAGACAAGGGTGCATGAATCTGAAAGTGTGCCTCTGTGAAACAGCATGGTGAGGCAACCCCTTTAAGCAATGATGCCGGCTTGTCCTCTAATGTGATGATGTTAGTAAGGACAGGCGTGGCAGTGTCATGATATAAGGAGAGGAAAAGTGGGAGGTATCAGACTGAAACGGTGAGGAGATAGAAGACTGTTTCAACAGCAGCACAGAGTATTTTCAGAGAATAAGTGTACTGACTTCATTGGTAATAATAAATAAAATAAACAGGTTATACCTGACCTGCCAAAGAGGATTGCTAACAGTTTCTGCACAGGTTTGATGAAGATCCACACATGAGGCGGTATGAGGATATTCCGGCGGCCAGAGGTGTGGATGGATCTGCTGCACCTCTGTGCTATGGCGAGAGTCTGAGGGATCCTCGACGAGACGCCTGAGCTGTGTATATAACCAGTATACACCACTTGGTTGCTATTTTTCAGGCTGCACCCTCTGAAGACTGTGCTGCTGACGATAGAGGACAATGATGAGGTACGGGAGCCGCGGTACACAGCACCCGCTGAATACAGTCCAGTCTGCAGGGTCCTATCCGGCCTGGTAATATTTGGTGAATTGAAGTAGCATCTGTGGGGGGTTAATCTAGACGAGACCAGTCTGCTCAGGGAGAAGATCCTCTGTCTTGAGATCCGCAGGATCCAGGCGCTCTCCAGCATCATCTTCCTATAACGACAGCAAGTATCATCAAAGGATTATAATGTTTCCATGTGTGATAGAAAACATACAGTGTAAGGCCATGTTCACACTGCTTATTTTGGGACAGATTTCAGCCCGTAATTTACGGCATACTACGCGAATTACGGCTGGAATACGTCCCAGTCATTACGGTAATCCACGGTTCTCATAGAGAACTATGGATTACGTTTCCTCTCCCTGCTCGGCGAATCCGCCGCGGGGGGAGATAAGTGACATGTGAATTATTCACGGCGGGATACGCGCCATGGATAATGAAGGTCTATGGGGCCGGCGAGCTGCTGCCCCTCCGCACCCCTCGAGCACACGGTGTAATTGCGGGCGAAATCCGTCCCCGCAATTACACCGCGAATAAGCTGTGTGAACAGAGCCTCACAGAGAACCCAAAACACCAGCCGTTTCCCCGTAACTAAATCCTCCGCCGTAGGGTGCGTTCACACGGCAGTGGACAAATACCGGTCGGTTTGCCGGCCGGTATTTGTCCGGTTTTGCGGCCGTCCCCACGATGAGCGGAGAAAAGCTCTCCCCCCTCCCATTTAGGTGTTCATATTCCGTCCGGAATACTGCACGGGTTTTCCACAGAGCACAATTGTGCTCATTTTCGGCCGGTTTTTCAGGCGGTCTGCAAAACCGCAAACCGGCTGAAAAACCGGCCGAAAACCCGTGCAGTGGGGACATGCCCTTAGCTAGGTCTCCCCTGCAGTGGACAAAAAACGACCTGAAAACGAATTATTAAAAACATTCATGAAACTGAGTTTTCTGTCCCCTCCTGTCAAAAGCAGCTGAAAAAATGGCCGTTTTTTGCCGCGATTTGCGTTTTTTTGCGCGTTTTTTGGCAAAAAATGCTTGTAAAAAATACAAGCATTTTTTGGTTGTCTTTAAGCCTGTTTTTTAATGTATACATACATTAAGCCATTGGATGTAACTCCACCCTACAAAAGGGTAAATAAAGCACCTCTTTGCATTTATATGTGATCTTGTAGTCGTTTTACGGATTTTAGCGCTCATAAAGTTATCTTGCGTCTGTCGCCAAAAATACATTTTTTTTTTTTTACGGATTTTGGTGCTAAGAACTGCATTTTTACAGCTTTTGGTGCTATTAAAGTTATCAAACATTTGTCACCAAAAATAGGGGTTTTTTTACGGATTTTGGTGCCAAGATCTGCATTTTTACGAATTTTGGCGCTAATAAAGTTTTTTCACATTTGTCGCCAAAAATACTTTTTTTTACGGATTTTGGCCCTAAAGTCCATTTTTTAACTGATTTAGGTGCTAAGATCTGCATTTTTACGGATTTTTCTGCTAATAAAGTTATCTCGCTTCTGACGCAAAAAATATGTTTTGTTACGGATTTTGGCGCCAGAATCCGTTTTTTTTACAGATTTTTGAGCTAAAATTCTTTCTTAACATATTTTGGAGCTAATAACGTTATCTCGCTTCTGACGCTAAAAATACGTTTTGTTACGGATTTTGGCGCTAGAATCCGTTTTTTTACGGATTTTGGTGCTAAAATCCTTCTCTTAACATATTTTGGCGTTAATATAGTTAAGAAAAGGGTTTTAGAGCCAAAATCCGTAAATAAACGGATTCTGGCACCAAAATCCATAAAAAAACGTATTTTTGGCATGAGAGGCTAGATAACTTTATTAGTGCCAAAATCCGTAAGTAAAACGTATTTTGGCGCCAAAATCCGTAAAAAAAAAAAACGTATTTTGGCGCCAAAATCCGTAAAAAAAAAAGTATTTTTGGCGAGAACAGCAAAATATGTTAAGAAAAGGATTTTAGCACCAAAGTCCATAAAAAAAAAAACCACGGATTCTTGCGGCAAGATCCGTAAAAAAAACATATTTTTTGGCGTCAGAAGCGAGAACTTTATTAGCGCCAAAATATGTTAAGAAAAGAATTTTAGCACCAAAATCGACAACAAAACGGATTCTGACGGCAAAATCCATAAAAACCGTATTTTTAGCGAAAAATATATCAATTGCGCAAAAATCATTAGCGACCAAAGCATGATCATTTTATTACAAAAGGTACAAACAAGGACACATCAGATACTTGTATGCAAATTTGATCAGATATAAACTTTTCATTGAAAAATCGTGGCAAAAAAATGCAGCGAAAACGCGCCAAAAAACGTCCGGTGTTTTCCATAGACTCCTGTAGTAAATTTTCTGCTCTGGCGTTTTTTAGAGCATGTCGCAAAAGACGACCAGTAAAAAAACGAGCAGAAAAAAAGAAGCTCAGTGTAGACAGCAGGAGGGTTTTACATTAGAGTCTATGGGAGATGATTACAATCGTTTTTCCAGAGTTTTTTAGAAAACGAAAAACGCTGAAAAAACTGACGTTTTTCCGTGCAGTGTAGACAGAGCCTTAGGCCATGTCCCCACGGCACAGGTTTGCAGCCGGTTTTTCACACAGTTTTGCAAAACATCTGAAAACACGGCCGCAAACTTTTACATGGAGCTCTATGGAAAACCCGCGCAGCGGTCCCCACTGCACGGGTTTTCCGCCCGGCAGTTTTTCAAAAACATTCTACATGTTCATTCTTCTGTCCAGTTTTCGGACGGAATATAAACAAGTGAATGTGAAGGGGGAGTGCTCATCGCAGAGAAAAGCCATCCTCCCGCGGCCATGTGCACGGCACAAAAACCGGACAAGTACCAATCGGATAAACTGGGCCCTTAACGCTGAACTTAAAGAGGTTTTGCCACAAAGTAAAATTGATGTGGGAAGCTTATAATATAAATAATAAACATTTTCCCCATTCATCATTATTAAAAATGTTCTACCATTTGTGTTTTAGCTGCTCCCTTAGTGATCCATTGTTTACAGCTCGTCTCCAGGGGATACGACCAGGGCTGTGAGCTCCTCAGTCCTGGCCCCACATGCTCAGATATCACCTCTCCTCTTGGGCCGCTACTCTCCGTCTATTGAGCAAAGGAAGGATATCCGGTGACATATGCAAGGTACACCACAGCTAAGGAGACCGAGGTCCGCGAGTATGAAAACAGAAACTTTATTCCTTTAGCATAAAATAGAGTCCACAATAGCACAAGGCAACAGACCCCTAGTGGCAACTAAACAGACGCGTTTCGAGTCCTTAGACTCTTGCTCACTGTCCGTCTATTCCCTTCTTAGTAATCACATACACTCACTGCTGAGCCAGTGTTCAACCCCAGGTTCTGTCATTCTACTCCTGTCCTCTGTACTCCTTAGTAATCACACACACTCACTGCTGAGCAAGTGTTCAACCCCAGGTGCTGTCATTCTACTCTTGTCGTCTGTACTTCTTAGTAATCACACACATTCACTGCTGAGCGAGTTTTCAACTTCAGGTGCTGTCATTATATTCCTGTCCTTTGTACGCCTTAGTAATTAGTCAAACAGTGCAGATGAATAAAAAGAAACCTAGATCAGGTATGTGCACTGAGACAAAAAAAATAAAATAAATAAACATGTTTGGCAGCTGCAGGGATGTGAACCTAGGACCAATATGTTGAAAGGCAGAAGTTCTAACCACTCGGCTAATTTGTAACTTCTTCGAGCTCCTGACATCCAAAGACTTTTGTTTGTTTAAAGTGAGCACACTGAGGACAGGCATGGTGATGACAGTCTGCTGGGTCACATGATAGGCAGTTCAAACAAATCACAAACGCCCCCTTTTGAGAAACAATGAACACTGAAGCCGGATAAAAGAGGTATGAAATTAGTTTGTGGCAAAACCACTTTAAACTGAAAAAATGTCCAACTACAAATAAATTTACATACAATGGGGCAGATATCTCAATACTGTAACTCTTAGACAATGTAAACTCGATTAGACAGTCTTACATGCACCATATTTATCATAGTGTTGATAAATCTGGTGCAGGTTTAGATTGTCTAGTCTAACTATGTAACTCTTACATCACCAAAATTTTGGTAAATTTTTTGGTGCATGGCCAAGCACACTAAACTATGCACAGAAACATTTAGAAACTGTTTCAAACATATAAAAAATGTGGTATAAAGCCCGTTCTCCATTATTTTTTGCCTAAATTGTGCCACAATTATGGCACATTAAAAAGAATTAAAGGGGTTGTCTCACAAAAAGGATTGCTTTTTATGTTAAAGATCTTGGAAAAACAAGTCACTGTTCGATCGCTCCTGATAGGCTGCCAGCACTGGTCGTTATAGCTACAGACCTGTTCATTCTCTCCTGATAGGCTGCCAGCGCTGGTCACTATAGCTACAGACCAGTTCGATCTCTTCTGATTGACTGCCAGCACTGGTCGCTATAGCTACAGACCTGGTCATTGTCTCCTGATAGGCTGCCAGCATTGGTTGCTATAGCTACAGAGCTATTTGATCTTTCCTGATAGGCTGCCAGCGCTGGTAACTATAGCTACAGACCTGGTGTCCTCAGTAGCTCCTCAAAGCAGGCCATTAGTAGCTAGTAAATTCAACATGAAAGAGAATTTAAAAAAAAAAAAAAAAAATAAAAGGGGTTGTCTCACAAAAAGGATTGCTTTTTATGTTAAAGATCTTGGATAAACAAGTCACTGTTCGATCGCTCCTGATAGGCTGCCAGTACTGGTCGCTATAGCTACAGACCTGTTCATTCTCTCCTGATAGGCTGCCAGCACTGGTCACTATAGATACAGACCAGTTCATTCTCTCCTGATAGGCTGCCAGCGTTGGTCCCTATAGCTACAGACCCGGTGTCCTCAGTAGCTCCTCACAGCAGGCCATTAGTAGCCAGTAAATTCAACATGAAACTGAGAAAACAGGACTGAGGTGTGATGAATCGATGGAGTGAGACAACCCCTTTATTTTCTATTGATATAAGATTAAAAATAAATCTATGAAATAAACACAAAAGTGGGAAGGTCTTAAAATGCAACCAAACAATGAGGGGTAAAAATACATGATAAGTACCAGAATTAGATGTGGTGTAACTTCAGAAAAAAATATAAAGTCTATTGACAGAAAAACAGGAACGTTCAGTTTTTGTGTTTTATAAGTGGCAATTATGATTTATTGATGCAATTATGATTTATTGATGAAAAAGTGCGGATATGGTCTGTAAAAAGGGGCCACAAGTTTAGCTACAGTTATGCCACCGCCAGAGCTGTAACATTATACAGGCAGTCACCGACTTACGCTGTTCCGGCTTGCGACTGTCTCCTAGTTACGAACGGGAACTTATGGGGCATGGCTCAGTTTGCTGGCAAAGAGTTAAACGCCTTAAAGGGGTTGTCTCACTATAGGTTTTCAGCCTACCTCAGTGTGTCTGGCAGCATAGGATTTTTGAATTCAGAGGCGTGCTTCTTGTCTGCCCCTTCTCCTCTCTCTTCCCCCCTCCCTGCACCTACGTCATCACCCTGGTGCTTGCTCCCGATTCTAACTCTCACTCCCGATTCAGACTTGGCATTGGGATCTTGTTCTATTCAAAATACTGTTTACTGCCCTATGCCTCCTGCTGAAAGTTGTACCTCATCCACTAACTACAGTGCATGAAAGAAGTAATAAACCTTACTGTGCCCATCCTAGATCATGGAAATCCAGAGTAGCAGACAGCACACAGAGAGCTCACCTCCTCCGACTGCAGTCACTTCTACAGTATACAGCTGGGTGAGGGCGAGGGGGTGTGCTGCCAGGGTTAACCTTGTGTGTGCCTGCTGATCTGCTGCTTACTGCTGAATCAGCTGCACTGTGCAGAGAAGTCTGTGGAGCTTTGTATGCTAATAAAGCAGAGGGGATGTAAGTGTTCCTACAAATCTCCATGGACATCTCAAGCAACAACAAACACACTGTTCCGTGCTGTCCTCCCATCAGAACAGACACAGGGCAGCTCTGACGTGAGTTACTATAATCACAATGTGTCACTGATACAGCAGAGCAGGGAGGGATATGAACTGTTCACATGCCCCCCTGATCTGTTCTTTAGTATAGTCAAAGCTCCACAGACACATCATGATTATAGTAACACACTTCACTGCTGTCACATCGTACTGACCACAGATCAGCCTCACCTCTGCTCTCCTCAATCTGTGTAGAGAGCAGGAGGAAGCAGGCACACACAGGGTTAATCCAGGCAGCACAGCTATACAGACACAGATGCGGGAGTAGAGCCCTCCCCTACAGAAGCATCACAAGTGGCCTCATACTGTGCGGGAGGGGCTCTGTGCTCAGACCTGCATTGAGAAGCTGCTGACCTCACCAGCAGTGGCAGCCAGTGAGAGAAAAATCAACAGGTCGGTTGCCATAGTGATTTGAGGAGCTGATGCACTCCTACTACCAGGGATAACTCAAAATCAGTAGGACATTTGTAATGAACATATATTGCAAAGCTGCTTGTTTTTTTAAAAGATCTTTTAAAATTAAAACCCAATCATTGTAGCGAGACAACCCCTTTAACATCGGAATGGCGAAAGCTGTGGTGCCAGAGTCATCACTCACCGATGTTCCCACCGATGCTCCAAGTATCTCGAGCAGTTATCCGTCAGGTCACAGGAGAGCTCTGGATGGGGACCCCACACCCACACACAGCCCTCACTTTACAGCAGCTGCATAAACAGGAGGTCAAGCAAAAAAAAAATCACCCATCTTTCCCAGAGTCCTGAATGTCAAATGCCCATTCTAGTTACAAAGTATGTAGAGAGAGCGAGAAATGTAGATACACACTATCGATTTACACTTAGCTTTTCACTTCCAATGATTCCATAGTCTCCGACAGCTGAGAATCTCTCTCCTCCCCCCGTTCACACAGAATGAATTCTCACGTGCACACTTTGGGGCGTGTCTGCAGTGAGTGAAGATACTCGCTGCTGGGAGGAGAAACACGCCCCTCCTTTGTCATAAGCTCTCCTTAGCAACCAGTATAAACGGCTGCCAAATGATGAAACGGTAAAACCCATTTAACTATAAATAAATTTACAAACATTAAAAACAAGTTTTTATTTATATAACATTAAAAAATATCTATAAAATATATATGAATGTAAAAGCCTTAAAATGCAAACTAACAACTAGGGGCAAAAATACATAATAAGCACCATGGTTAGATGTAGTGTCATTTCTGAATAAAAGGTAAATATGACAGTAAAAAAGTGTATACAAGTGTCACAGTAAATTAGTCAGAACATAAAGGTTATGCTCATACGGTGTTTTTTCAATAAGTTTTTGAATCCGAAAAACGACACATAAAAGGTTTCAAAACACATACCCAAAGTGTGCTGCGTGTTTGGATACCTTTTCTGTGCAGCAGGACTGCACCCTATAGTTTTAAATAGGGTGTTGGATGCAGAAAACGGATCAAGAATTGACGTGACAATTCTTCGATTGGATCCATAAAATGCATTTGAAAGACGTACGTCTGAACGCCCATGTGTTTTTTACATTGAAATCAATGTAAATGACACTGAGCATTGTTAGATATGTGTTTGGGTCTGAAAAACGTACCCAAACATGTATCTAAAAAACGCTGCGTGAACATCTGCATACACTACAGCCTGTCCAAAAATTCGAATATCATCGAAAAGTTACACACATATTGTAAAGACTCTTTACACACCGAGCGATAGATTTACAGCGTTTATTTCCTTTCAAGGGGTTGTGTCTCTATAACTTTTTATGTTAAAGATCTTGCAAAAACAAGTCACTTTTCAATATATGTCCATTAACAGTGTCCTACCTATTCCTAGATATCCCCTCTTGTATGGGCTGCATCAGTTCCTCAGGTCACTATAGTTACAGACCTGTTTGATCTCTCCTGATAGGCTGCCAGCACTGGTTGCTATAGCTACAGACCTGACTTCTACTGCAGCCTAGTAAAAGCCAGTAAACAAACTCCTGAATTCAAAATGTAACCAAGAAATCAGGACTGAGGTAAGATGAATCAATGTAGTGAGACAACCCCTTTAATGTGTATGATTACGAATTATAGCTAATGGAAACCCAACATGCAGTATATCAGAAAATTAGAATTGTGTATTAGGTCAATTGAAAAAGTAAGCTGAAATCCAGAAATGTTGGCCTACTGAAAGGTCTGTACAGTTTATGGGCTGGAGGTGATCAGCCTGTGGCGCTGCTGAGGTGATATGGAAGCCTAGATTGCATTGATAGCACCTTCAGCTCGGCTGCATTGTTGGCTCTGGTGTTTCTCATCATAGATTCCCTATGGGGTTTAGGTCAGACGAGTTTGCTGGAAAATCAAGCACAGTGATCTCGGAGGTTAGTAAACCAGGCACTGGCACGTTTGGCAGTGTGGGCAGGTGCCAGTTCCTGCTGGAAAATGAAATCAAGAATGTGGCAGCTGTAGCCCATGTCCTGTACATCCATGTCTGGTGGAAGCACTGACTCCAACCGCAGTCCACTCGTTGTCACTCTCTCCGAAATTCTTGAATGGCCTTTTCTTGACAATCCCTCCCAGGCTGCGCTCAGCCCTGCTGCTTGTGCACCTTTTTCTACCACACTTTTTTCCTTCCAAACAACTTTGTATTAATATGCAGCGCTCTGTGAACAGCCAACTTCTTTAGTACTGACCTATTGTGGCTTCCCCTCCTTGTGGAGGGTGTCAATGACTGTCATCGGGACAACTGTCAGGTCAGCAGTCTTCCCCATGATTGTGTAGCTATTCAACAAGACGGAAGGACTACTAAAGGCTTCAGAAACCTTTCCGTGTAAAACCATTAACAATATTGACCTCTCACATTATTCTAAGTTCTCATCTACTGAATTCTGGGGTGTCATTGGCTGTAAGCCATAATCATCTACATCACGGGTGTCAAACACAAGGCCCGTGGGCCGAATGCGGCCCGCTGACTTGTGTTATTTGGCCCTGCACTTATTTCTGAGCCAAGCTTGGACTAAGCTCTGAGTCACATTTTTACATAGAAGGCAAGCGGCTTGATGTCATGTCAGATCATCTTGCCACTTGCCTTCACTGTATGTGCGGCAAAGTGGCAGGTGCATCTACTACCCTAGTAGTCTCCACCTACTTACATTCCCTGCCTGCCTCCAAAACGCCATTCCTGAGGCAGAGACAGCAGACACAAGGAGTACAAAGATAGAGACAAGGAGAGCTGAAGCAGCTTTAGGTAGGTCATGGTGCCTTAGCAGTGCCTGTACCTTTTAGCTTTCTCCCTGTGTCAACAAAGCAGTAATTTTGGGGAAAACATGGTGGCACACTGACAGCATTAAGTAAACCGGAGGCGCGTTATGAATAGCAGCGGGGGACCCTTCTTTTCCCTTCCCAGGCCCACCCTGCATTTTGCATTTGCAATAAGCAAATGGCTATGAATACAGACAGGGAACCGTTTACCTACAGGGGTTATATATACCTACAAGGGCAGTAAACCCACAGAGGACACATATCTTCCTGTCTACAGGGGGCTGTATGCCTACCTATCTAAATGGAGCAGTATATTTACCTACAGGGGGTAGATATACCTGTCCTCTACAGACGGCATTATACCCACCTATCTACCTACAGGGCTAATTGTAATAGTAATACTGTACAGCTGTAACTACTCAATAGCTTGCTTAACTCTTAGGGCTTGTCCCCACGGCACGGGTTCGCGGCTGGTTTTTCAGACGGTTTGCGGTTTTGCAGACCGTCTGAAAAACCGTCTGCAAACGAGCACAACGGGCTTCTATTGAAAACCCGTGCAGCAGTCCCCACTGCACGGGTTTTCCGGCCGCCGGTTTTTTAAACCATGGAGCGTCCAAAAAACATTGTGCTTGCACATTCTTCCATCCAGTTTTCATCCAGAATATGAGCATGTGAATAGGAAGGGGGAGGGCTCATCGCAGAGAAAAGTCGCCCCTCCCCTCCCGCGGCCGTGGGGATGGCACACAAGCCGGACAAATACCGGTCGGATAAACCGACCGGTATTTGTCCAGTGCCGTGTAAACGGGCCCTTAAGGAAAAGTTCCATTTATACAGTTCTAAAATTACGTCGGCCCTTTAAGGTACGCCGTGAGGCCAATGTGGGCCCTGGGGAAAATGAGTTTGACACCCCTGCTCTACATCAAAAGAAATAAACACTTGGAATCTATCGCTTTGTGTGTAGTGAATCTATACGATCTACGGGTTTCTCTAGTTCACTTGAATTACAGACATAAATTCACTTTTAGAGGACAATCTAATCTTTTGGAATGCATTTGTGTGCTGTACAAAATAATAACCAATTAATCAATCATACTATTACAGAGAAACCAAACAAGTTTTAATCCCTACCTGACAGCTGGTCACAATAATATGGCTCTGGTTTTTCCTCCCCGCCTTAAAAGCCATAACTTTTTCATTATTTTTAGACATATGAGGGCTTTTATTTTGCAGGACAAAATGTACTTTCTAATGTTGTCATTAACTGTAGTATAGAAAATACTGGGAAACTGCCAAAAAGTTCTAAGTGGGGTAAAATATGGAAAAATCTAAATGGACTTGTGCCATGTTTGCGGCGGTTTTGTTTTTTCACTCTTTGGTGTGTTATCTATGTGTTATCTATGTTCTGCGGGTTGATATGATTCCAATGACACCAAATATGTAGGTTTTTTTTTATTATGTTTAAAATCTGTAAAGAAAAAAAAAAAATCCAAACATGATCTATTTCTTAAATTTGTGCTGCAGCCAGCCCCATTTTCCGCAACCATTAACTTTTTTTTCTACTCCCACCTATGGAACGGACTGAGGGGGCATTTTTTGCGGGCTGAAGTGTAGTTTTATTGGTACCATTTTGGGATAGATGCAACTTATTGATCACTTTTTATTCCAATTTTTAACATAAAATGACCAAAAAAACTGCAGTTTTGTCGTTTGGAATTTTTTTCTTCTATGGTGTTCAGCGTATGGGATAAATTTTGTTATATTTTAATAGACTGGACTTTCACAGATGCAGCAGTATTACAGGGAAGTATGAGGTACATGGTGTCTCTCTCTGGCTGTGATGTGGCAGTAGTACAGTATTACAGGGGGGTATGAGGAAGAAGGTGTCTCGCTGGCAGTGCAGTAGCAGTAGTACAGTATTAAAGGGAGGTATGAGGTACATGGTGCCTCTCTCTGGCTGTGATGTGGCAGTAGTACAGTATTACAGGGAGGTATGAGTACATGGTTGCCCCCCTCTGGATGTGATGTGGCAGTAGTACAGTATTACAGGGAGATATGAGGTACATGGTGTCTTTGCTGTGATGTTTGGCAGTAGTACAGTATTACAGGGAGGTATGAGGTATGTGGTGTCTCTCTGGCTGTGATGTGGCAGTAGTACAGTATTACAGGAGGTAGGAGGTATGTGGTGTCTCTCTGGCTGTGATGTGGCAGTAGTACAGTATTACAGTGAGGTGAGTACATGGTGTCTTCTGGGGA
>JAODAL010060526.1:0-20847 GCA_025379985.1 Phyllomedusa bahiana | reverse complement strand
TACAGAAACTAAGAGCTAAGGTTATTAATTTTTATTTAATATGCAAAAGGTACAGTGCTTACGTAAAAAATAATACAATAAAATGACATACATAAATCAGTAATAAAATAAGAAGGAGAAAACAGAAAATTCCTAAAACTTACATTCTAGGTTTTCAGGTCCTGGGGCACAGAAGGACATGGAACACGCTTCAATCAGAAATTGTACCCCAAACTATGTACATAGATTTGAGCCTGGACAATGTACTTTACTGTAATCAGATATCTATATAGAACGCCTGTGTACAATTGGTAGCTACCACTGTGTGGTCACTGTATGGCAGTAATATTGGTCGTAGTATAATGGTTTATATTCAGTACTGGTTTGATGTATTATTCATGTGATCATGATATGTGATGGTATTATTCAGTCACTGTGTGGTGGTAATATGTGGTAATGGTGTGGGGGTATTTGCTCTTACTGGGATTATTGGTAACATAGCCTAGGGCAGTGATGGCGAACCTTTTTGAGACCGAGTGCCGAAACTGCGATCGAAAAATACCTTAGTTACCACAAAGTGCTGTCGACGTCGGCACGAAGCAGGGAGGTGACGTTGGGAAGTGGGGCTGGCACAAACAATTTAATACGAGGGATGTGACGGCCGCTTACCCATCCCTCTGCCATATTTCAATATACCAGTGACTATTGTGTAGAGATAGAAGTGTACTACAGGTGCTCAGCAGACCGTGGACTGGAATAACGTCCACAACCCAAGACCACATATCAACCACCAAATAGTGATGAATAATACCTCAACACCTCCCACACATAGTGACTGAAATAATTACCCAAACCACCAATAGACTGAATAATACACGCGTACGTATCACCACCACAAAGTGACTTAATTAATTACCGGACACATCTCTGCCACCCACATAGTGACTGAATAATAACCGCCCACTCCTTATAATTATAATCATTTAACTTTGCCACAGATATAAGAGATTACATTTTCAGGCAAATTTAGAGCTCACATTGTGACGTTTCTCCAATATGTCTTCACAATTCCAGTTTTTCTCTCGGTTCCCAACTTTCATGCTGATTTCTCCTGACCACACTCATCCCTGCAGATTTAGGGACACAAATATCCTCACTTTTCTAGCAAAAACTCCTTACTTAAAATTATATAAGTCCCTAGTTGGGTAGGTGTATAGGCTCCCCTCAAGTAGGCAGGTCTATGGATTATAGGTCCCTCAGGCGTTAGAATATATTAGAATATTAGGTACCCATCAGCAGTATACGCTCCCCACAGGCAATTATTTAACAGGTTTCCCCACAGGCAGTTAACAGACAGATAGCTCCCCACAGGAAGTATACAGACCAGATAGCTCCCCACAGGGGCCGTATAAGACAGAATGCTACCCACAGGCTGTGTACAGATTAAGATAGCTCCACAGTCAGTGTAACAGACCAGATAGCTTCCCCACAGCAGTATACAGCTCCCCACAGGCAGTATACAGATAGATAGCTCCCCACAGGCAATATACAGGTCCCCATAGGCAGTATACAGATAGCTCCCAACAGACAGTATACAGCTCCCCACAGACAGTATACAGCTCCTAGCGGGCAATATACAGGTCCCCACATGCAGTATACAGACAGATAGCTCCCCACAGGCAGTATACAGATAGATAGCTCCACAGCAGTATCAGATAGATAAGTTCACCCACAGGGCAGTATACAGATAGATAGCCACCACAGGCAGTATATTACAGATAGATAGATAGCTCCCCACAGGCAGTATACAGATAGATAGCTCCCACAGGCAGTATACAGATAAATAGCTCTCCCCACCAGCCAGCATACAGATAAATAGCTCTCACCACCAGCCAGTATACAGATAGCTCTCACCACCAAACCTGATATAGAATATTCTCCCACCAACCAGTATATACGATACACTCTCCCACCAACCAGTATTAGATAACTCTCCACCAACCAGTATATAGATAATCTCCACAGCCCCCAGTATTTAATAGATAATCGTTCCCTCCACAGCAGTGTATAGCCAGCTTCCCACAGCAGTTATATGATATAACTCATACCTCACAGCAGTATATAGCCAGTCCCCACAGTATATAGATCTAATCTCCCAAGCAGCGTATATAGGCCAGCTCTCCACAGCAGTATATAAGATAAGCTCTCCCCACTGCAGTATATAGCCAGTCTCTCCCCAGCCTGATATAGCCAGCTCCCCAGCCTGTATATAGCAGCTCCCCAGCCTGTATATAGCAGTCCTCTCAGCCTGATATCTTGAGATCACCAGCTTGCATATAGCAGCTCCCCCAGCTGTGTACTTGCGCCATCCCAGCATGTATATAGCAGCTCCACCAGCTGTATATTGCCTACCTCTCCCATGCTGTATATAGCAGCTCCCCAGCCTGTCATATAGGGCAGCTCCCCAGCCGGTATATAGCAGCTCCCAGCTGTATATAGCAGCTCTCAGCCTGTATATAGCCTGACACCTCTCCCTGTGCCTGTATATATAGGCACATCTCCCCCAGCTGTTATATAGCACTCCCCCAGCCGTGTATATAGGCAGCTCCCCAGCCTTTATTTAGCCTGCACTCTCCCACTGCTGTATATATCTTACACAAAATAAAATAATACCTAATACTACTTCGGTCCCAGCCGGGGCTCCTTTCTGTCTTCTTCTCACCTCGCGACGGGGAAGCTCCTCTGTCAGCTTCTCGGTCGCACAGCCTATGACGGGCTATGCGCTCGAGGACAGGCAGCGGCGCAATGAGGTTACATCGCGTCGCTGCCAGCTGAGCCACATGGACCGCCGCTCACCCATGGATAGCGGGGGTCTCCGTGTGTTAGACTGGGGCTCGCCGATAGGGCCATGTCCGTCAATGTGACCCAGACGCCGAGCCCTCCCAGCGGCTGGCGTCTGGGTTGGAAGTGGCAGGAAAGGCAGCGGTGGCAGCCTGGCATGCGATTTGCAGCAAGTGATTGGCCCTGCGTGCCACTTCCGACACACATGCCATAGGTTCGCCACCGCTGGCCTAGGAATTCTGGATTTGTGTAGCAGTGCTATTTGGCAATTGTATGACTATTATTTAGTAGCTTTATACATAAGACTTTTTTATATAGCTTTTTGTATATTCAGGCACTAGATAATGCTGGTAGAATGTGTGCAGTGTGGTGCAACATATTAAGAGGGTTTTCCTGCTGCCTCCTCCTCCATAACACACCGTCATCCATATTACACTGCTGCTAGTGTAATAACACCCAGCATGAAGACAGCAGCACAGAGCTTCCCAGTGTACAGATGATACAGACTTACAGGCTCCCCTCTGCACAGTGGACTGTCCCAATTCAAAACCAGTTAGTTTCACATAGCTGTCCACATAGTGATCCATCACACTATCAGGAGCCAACTTGGCCCAACTTCAGTCCTATCTTAAAGGGCCAGTGTATTTTTTAAAAATTTAATTACAAGTGAAATGCTTTAATTTCCTTAAAGGGGTTGTATCATTTCATTAAATGGTCTTCAGAATAAGGGGACAGTGAAAACAAGCATCTTTGGCAGTTGGATGTCATAGCAAAGCTGTTTGTTTTCACAGGATTCCCTTATCTTCTGTTTCTGGTAAACTACTGTTCCCAAGTGATGGTCAGAATCCGCCTCGTCCTGTGGTTGGTGATGGCTCTACTAATTTACATTGTTAGGAGTAAATATACGCCCATGCTCAGTCTAGGCTGAATGACTCCATTTTGTCTTATTTCTTTGTTTCTTTTCCTGTAGTATCCTAAGATGTTTCTTTTATACTGAAAACTTGGCATGGATATTGGTGGATGTAGGGGTGCGAAGGACACATTATTGGAAAAGTTCATGTTTTCATGCAACGTTTTGAAATAAATGCAATGTGTCCCAATATGATGTCCATTTATAATTGGAGCTGAACTGGAATAACCCTGATACATTTGGACACCTACAAAGTAATATGATGTTTCTCTTTAGTTTGACACATATAAAGGATTTATGTATTTTGTATTTGAAGTTTAATTAACCTGTGGAACTGCCAGTAAGAATTATGATATTATGTGTACAATGAGTATTCACACCCATATTGTTATTTTTAGTGGTTAGGGTGGGCTTGTCATTCTAACCCTTTGATATCATGTGAACCAACTTGTTTATAAAATAAAGACTGGGGGGGCTTTGCTCCCAGAGTGTTTTGGAACTTCAACCTCATTGCCTCTCCGCGGTAGCAGCTGGTGACACCCAAAGATGTGACCCTTTTTGGAGCAGTAAGTATAATAACTTATTACTCTGACAACATTCTGTCTGGACCCCCAGTCGGATTCACGGGAGCGAGCATTCCTGTCTCTCTCACTCAAAGTAAGGGACCGGCACAATTTTATCTGCACAGCCAGAAGAAACACAATAATACTGCAGGGCTTTACAATCAGACAAACAGCAGAAATGTGCCTCCGATGCCTAAAATGTTCCTGCGTGTAAACATAGCAGGGAGGATCTGTACTGCTCAGATCAGAGTTCGTAGAAGACTGGGATTTCAATTGTAACAAACTCCTGCTGTGAGAGGAGAGAGTCATAGAAGATTGTCTAGATGAATGCAAGCCTGTGGAATGTAACCATTACTTACAAAATAAGGACTGCATGGGAGAACGAAACAAGTGACATGTGGATCTTGGAGCGAGGCATGTAACAGTGTAAGGGGATGGATGATGTCATAAGTTAAGAAACACCCAGCTGGGAGGGGAAGAAACGCCCCTGAATTTCTAGATCTGAGAAGCTGAGAGCACAATGAAACACACGAACTGAAGAAGAGATACATCCCCTTTAATTAACTAAATTTTAGTCTTTTATTTAGTCTTTTATTACTTCATAAAGTAGGTCCTTTTTAAGGCCCAAACAACTTGCTACAAAGCTCCCTGCATAAATCTTCAATTGTATCTGTGTTTTAAAGGGGTTGTCCATGTGTGTTTTTTAAAATAAATTTATGCTGTTTCTGAAGTGCTAAAATAAAATAAAAAAAAAAAACATACTCACCCCTGTCTTCACCTCCATTCAAGCGCCGCTGCTGGCTGCCATCTCCCCAGTTTTATGTTTACTACCTGATCCTGGCAGTCAGAACATTGTCATTGCAGCCTATGATTGGCTGCAACAGTAATGTGACATTTCCTGACATCACTATTCAGAAGTGAAGAGCTCAGAACGATAATGTCAGGCATGTTACTGCTGCAGCCAATCCGTAGCTGCAGTGGTAACATACTGACTGCCAGGTAAACAGAAGATCACTTCCTACCTTCAACATCAGCAGTCCACATTTCATATAGGAAGTCACGTGCTGTGAGCTGACTTGATGTGTGTATAAGTTATGAGATAGGCTGTCTCAACATATACCCTTTATTGCTGTCATGAGTAAACGTGGAAATTCATTAGAGTTGCAAAAAAGAAAGATTATCGGCTTTCACGCCAAGGCTGGCAGGATTTCTGAAAGTGGGCAGTGTGTGAACCGGACTGCTGTAGTGAAAGCGTATTGTGAGTAGTCAAATAGCATCATTGAGAATAAGTGACGTGAAAACTGCTGAGCACCACCTGCCATCGATGTGAGAGGTGAATGTCGGCTATGAAGGTGCCTGACGGTGGACCAACACGATACAGTGGAGCAACTAACCGCCAAAATTAACCAAGGGGCTATCAAAGTTTTGTCTATAACAGTTCAATGATGGATGGTCACTAGTAACCTCTGATAACCAAGTTGCATAGGCAGAAAACGCTTTAAAGGGGTTGTCTCACTACATTGATTCATCTCACCTCAGTCCTGCTTCCTCAGTTTCATGTTTGAATTCAGGGGCATGTTTACTGGCATTTTCTACACTGCATTGATGAGTTGCTAAGGACACCAGGTCTGTAGCTATAGCAACCAACGCTGGCAGCCTATCAGGAGAGACAAAACAGGTCTGTAGCTATAGCGACCTGAGGAGATGTGTAGCTTATTACAAGAGGGGAGATCTAGAAATAGGTAGGAAAACTGTGAATGGACACATACTGCAAAGTGACTTGTTTTTGCAAGACCTATAACCTAAAAAGCAATCCTTGTAGTGAGACAACCCCTTTAATATTCACGACATATTGAAATTGGACCTCATCTGATTGGCACCGGGTTGCCTTCTCCAGTGAGTAAAATTTTTAGAGAGCAAACCCCTTCCAATCACTGCTGGAAGAACACAAGCTGGTGGTGGCAGCCTAATGATTTGGGAATGATTTTTTTGTGGGATTCTCTGGTTCCACTCATCAATGTGGAAAGCACTCTAAACTGATTTGGGTATGAATCCATCTTTGCAGAATATGTACACCCATAAATGTTGGGGCAGATGGGATACTTCCAGAAAGACAATGCGACAATGCGACATGTCATATGGCTAGAAAAGTCTGACATTGGTTAAAAGAACATGACAAAGACTTGCAAGTACTACCCTGACCTTCTCCAGACTTAAACTCAATGGAGCATCTGTGGGCCCACCTCAATCATCTTGTTTGCTTTATGGATCCCCTCTCCAACAGCTGTGGATGAAGTCAGCATAGCCCCAAATACCTGTGACAACCTAGTAGGACCTTACTGAGTCACTCCCAGACCTTCTAGTTGCTATCCGTGCTGCAAATGGCAGAGTATTTGACTTCTATATGGGTTAAAAAAAACCAGCACCTGATTCCAGCTTATCGGTGAATTAAAATCTTAATTTTCACAATGCAAAATATAATTAAAGGTCCATTTCAAGGAACAAGAAATGCACACACTCACTGCGAGAAACTAAAACCCTTATTTGTTGTGCTATCTACATTCAATTAATGCTGCAATTTATACCCAACCTTCAGTCATATGGTGGCTACAATCAATTATATTGGACACCATACAGAGTAAATGTAAACCTATGAAAAATCTAATTTTAAAGGGTTGTCTCACTACAAAGAATAGCTTTCAAAATGCAGGGAACACTAAATGAAGATGTTTTTTTCAAATATATTGCGTTGTTCATCTTTTTTTGTTAAGGAGTTACAAGTGATTTTATCACCTTCTGAGGGCTCTCTGGTTCCTCAAGTGACCGACCTGTGTACTCCTTATCCCCTACTGCTTGTTCTATCTGATAGCAGGGAGTTAGTATCCACAGGTCTCGCAGCAGTGAGAGCTTGTGATGTTATCTGATCTTTCAGAAAACGACTACTTGTTAACATTTGTCAGAGCTTCATCCGGACCGCAAACGAAGGTAATTTATTTATCTAGAATGATAAATCAGAGAAGTAGAATACATGGAGCTAATATGCTAATTACAACAGCTTGACAGGAAAGGCCAGAGCAAAAGCAGCATTATTTCATTCATGCATCCTATGAAACTTTGAGATGAGACAACCCCTTTAATGGTAGGTAAATATTGCTACATTAATGGACAATTATGTTTGACACTCAACCCTGACAGAGCCTATGCATTTAACCCTTTACCAACATCTGACGTACCCAAGGTCGGGTGGGGGTTCCTGCAAATTGTTGTATGGATACGTCATGGCGATCTTGCGCGCTCAAAAGCAAAGCACGCAAGATCGCGGCATGGAACCAGCGGTAAATTACCGCTGGCATCATGCCGCATCCCCCACAGCCGGAGTGAGCTCTGGCTGTGGAGGATTAACCCTTCGTTGTTGTGACCTGTCATGGTCGCGACATCGAAGCTGGGGCAACAGGAGTGAGCTCCTGCTGCCCGTGATCCGGCGCAGTAACGGCGCTCTCGCCGCTACTGATCTCCTACCAGACAGCCAGACGCTGAATGACAGATCGGGTTGTCTGGTGACGTCACAATCCCACAATTGCATTGTGGGCAGCGATGACTAACAGTTGCATGGACACAGTTTACAGTATAAGCTGTGTGCTGATTCTATGGTATGAACGTTCTTGCGATCTTTATACAATCTCTGGGGAAAGGTGTAAAATAGTGTGAATAAGTAAAAAAAAAAGTGTTAAAAAAAGTAAAACACAACACAAAAAATAAAATAAAAACACGTACACTGCCTTTTCCTTTACAAACGCTAATCGCCTCAAAAAAGATTAAAAATAAAGAAAGTACCCATATTGGTATCGCCGCGTGCGTAAAAGACCACCTATAAATATTTCACGTTAATTAACAGTACGGTGAATGGCCGAAAAAAACCCCCAAAAAAACAGTCACAGAATTGCGATTTTTGTTTATCCGCAGCAATAAAATCGAGTATAAAGTCATCAAAAATATATAAACATCAAAGTGGTGCCAATTAAAAAACGTCAGTTCATCAGCCAAAAAAAGAGTCCTTACACGTCTCTGTATATGGAAATTAAAAAGTTATGGCTATAGAAGATAGTGATGATATCTATTGTTTTACACAATAGAACACTTTAGTAAAAATAGAAAGAAATTGTGCATCGCACATAAAAAAATATATAAATTGGGTTACACGTAATCGTTCAACCACAAGAGTAAAACTAACTTGTCACGGATACTGCAAGGAGAGCGCTATTAAAATAAAAAAATACTGTTGGATTGCAAGATATTCTTCACTCTGCCTGCCAAAAAGCGGATTTTAAAAGCGATCATAAAGTCTTGTCCCTCAACAATTATATAAATAAAAACGTCAATCTCATCGCAAAAAAAAGTCCCTATAAGCTCAAAAAGAAAATAAAAGTTAAGGTCTAATTAAAAGATGTTATTATTGTGTAACATGCAGTAAACATTATAAAAAAATTACAAATTTGGTATCGCTGTTATCATATCAACCTGTGAGTAAAATAGCATGTCATTTATTACCGCACAGTGACGCTGTTAAAAAAATAAAAAACATACCAGGATTTGCTGTATTTTGTTCAAAATGCCTCGCAAAAAAACTTAATAAAAAGTGATCAAAGCATCATATGCCCACCGTATTGGTACCAATAACAACATCAACTCTATCTCGCAAGATAAAACTCCAAGCACAATCAGCTCATATAACTAAAAAAATAAAAATGTTATGGTGTCAGAATAGGAATTTCCTATATATAAATGTCGTGCTTTAGTATATTATATGCCCCAGGTCTATTTTACTTGAAGTCTCTCCATGATCCATTCTATCCTTTGTAGTATATATGTACCGACGAAATACTTTAAATGTATTTATTAATTGACTAGATGTGGTCTTGATATCAACAATTCACAGCAATATAAAAAGCATAGAAAGATGGCAAAGGTATCACTTTAATATTTGAGGAGTCAGTCCATGACCTCCTTCAGTATGCATGCATCCAGAACGGATAGCTGGGAGACGGCGACCACAGGTACGAGACACAGTGTAGTTGTCGAAGGCGATTTCCCTTCTTTGTCAAGCATGTGTGTTAGATTGCATGGGAGGTACTCTACCTGTCAATATTAAAAACCATTAAAGTGACACAACACATATAATAACAGTACAATCCTAAAACCACACTCTATGAAAACCTATTACCTCACAAAAATGCTCTAAAGGCTTAAATTTTCATTTAGACGATCGGGGTAAGTGCATGCAATCTTTTTTAAACCAATACGCTTCACGTTGAAGCAATCTCTTTTATAATCTATACCGCCAATTCCTGGTTTATGCGTTCAAGAAGCACATCGAAGAAATCCGACACAGTGTGACCTGCTTCAACAAAGTGGCGAGCTATAGTTGTTTCCCAAATTTTCTTTTTATATTAATTCTTCTCTGTTTTTTTGTTTAAATGAAGTATAGTGGATCGATGTTCATCTTATCCTTATTCGTTATTCCTTCTGGTTTGGACTGATGTAAATTTTACCACATGGGCATTTAATAAGGTAAAATAACTGCGAGGTATTTTCTTACAACTCCCGTTCCACTAGATGCGCTAGAGAAGCATCAGATGATTTGTTTCTTTTTCCTTGTTATAGCGCCCAATTCACTCTTCTTTGTGCCGCGATGGCAAAATAATCGATGGATTCTTGCAACTTATAGTGAATGTAAATCACAATGCCTTACTTGATACAGGTCATTTTTTTTAGATCCATAGAAAATGTAGACTTCACTGAGGTAGACTTGCTGTGTACTCTAGATATTCAGTCACTTTACACTAACATCCCATACAAAGAAGGTCGAGAAGTGGTTAGAGAAATATTGTGTGAAAATCCTGCACTAAACAATAGATCTATTAACTTTCTTAATGTCCATTGTTAGATGTTAGTACTAACAAGAAACTTCTTTTAGGTTTCGGTGGACCAACAGTATTTAACAGTAAGGGGACCTATGGGGTTTCCGGTGAGCTCCAAGTTTCGGTAATTTATTTGTAGCTATGTGGGAAGAATATATATTTTTCCATCTGAATTTAATAAAACCTATTATTGTATTTATGCGTGCTTTGTCTAGACGATGTCTTCCTGTTATGGAAGGGATGGAAATGAATTGGATTTGTTTTTTACAATTTATTAATGGTCAACACCAAACTTATTAAGTTTTACTCTTACTAACATCTAAAGTTGTTGAATATCTTGATGTGCAGGTTACAAAAAATGGTAAAAAAAACTAGAGACCTCACTGTACACGAAAAGTTATGACGTTAATATATTTTAATAGATCGTAAATCAATTCCATCATCCACAGGTATTCAACTGGGAATTCCAAAGGCCAATTGATACGGGCAAAAAACGAATATGTTCAGATTAAAGCATACAATTATACAGAAAGCTAAGGAGTGGTAGATAATTGAAAAACGTGGATATGATAGAACTGAGATACAGAGAGTAGTGATGATGGTACAGATATTGAAACGTGAGAATCTTGTAAAATTAAAAAGAAAAATGATGAGGAAGAATAATGATTTACATCTGTATACGTTACTATGCAAATTTTATTAAAAAAACCATTCTCAAACATTGGCCGCAGGTAATACTACAGTAGTGATCGGTATATGGTTCTCATATTAAAAAAAAAATTCCCCAATTTTGTGTATTTAAGCGAGGTTATCTAAAACAGATGGAGATTACTTTGGTATATTCTGATGTTATAAAAAAAAACGTACCACAAGACAAACTAGATGAGGTACTATGGAGAACAGGTACTTTTGGATGTTGTAAATGTTTGATATTGCACGGTATAATATTAAGGTTCTACTATAAAAAACACCCTATGATGGATTTGATATCCTCAATAAAAGGGTTTTTTTACGTGCAATACCTCCCAGGTTATTTACTCTTATTAAATGCCCATTGTGGTAAAATTTTCATCGGGTCAAACCAGTAGGGAAATAAGAATAAGATAAATGAATACATCGATCCACTATACGTTCATTCTAACACAAAAAACTAGAGAAGAAATAGATATAAAAAGAAAATTTGGGGAAGACAACTATAGCTCGCCACACTTTGTTGAGCAGGTCACACTGTGTAGATCTTCGACTGGTGCGTTATTGAACGAATAAACGGGGATTTGGATAGGATGAGTTAAAAAGAGATTTGCTTCAATGTGAAGCGTATTTGGATACGAAAGATTGCATGCACATACCGATCCGGTCTAAATGAAAATTTAAGTTTAGAGCATTTTTTGTGAGTAATATGTTTCAGTAGAGTGTAGGTTTAGATTGTTTGTTATTATATGTGTTTGTGTCACTTTAATGTTTTTATACTGGACAGGTATAAAGTACCTCTCATGAATTAAACACGCATGCTGACAAAGAAAGAAATCGCCTTTCGAAAGTGAGCTGGTGTCGGCAGTCTCCCAGCTATCCATCTGGATGCATGGCATACTGCAAGGAGGTCATGGACCTGACTCGTCAAATATTTAGTATACCTTTGCCATCTTTTCTATGCTTTTATATTGCTGGAATTGTTGTTATCAAGACCTACTGAGTCTCAGTCAATTATTAAATACACAACATACAATGTATCTACTTTAATATAAAATTGAGGGTGTAGAGAACCCGTAGTTCTGGGCATATATAGACCTGGGTATACCATTGGAAAATTATCAAGAAAACCACAATAAGGTTATAACACCTAGGAAAGATGTGTATATGAATAACTTTTATTTAAATACATATAAAATAAGAAACACCTCTATCATACCCTATCACTATGACTGCTGCAAAATAAAGTGGGGAAGTGTCGCCAATAAGGGCGCCCCCAACCTGGAAACCTAACTCATAACCTGTCCTGTACGTCTAAATAACAGAATAAAACACATTTATAAACCAAAAAAAAAGTGCACAAACTAAAAAAGTGCTGTGATCAAAATCAAAATATAATTACTACACATAGATCGTTCCAGAATGGTATAAACAATAGTGCTTCATGAATAGTTCTAAAAGCACAAATATTCTAATTTTGGAATATTTGTGCGTTTTTAATTATTCTGTGACGCACTATTAGTTTTACCATTCTGGGAAACATTCTATGTGTAAGAGATATATTTTGGTTTTGATCACAGCCCACTTTTTTAGTTTGTGCCACTTTTTTTTGGTTATAAATGTGTTTTTCTGTATTTAGGACGTAGCTAGGGAAGGGTTAGTTTTTAGGTTCCGGTGTCTTCCGGTGTGGGGGCGCCCTTATTGGGGCGACCTTCCCCACTTTTTTGCAGGCAGTCTTATTAGTTGATAGGGTATGATAGAGGTTTTCTTATTTTATTAGTGTAAGTAAATAAAAGTTATGTCTTTTTAACTTCTACCTAGGTGGTTATTTACCTTTAGTTGTGGTTTTCTTTGAATAATTTTCATTGTATACAGGTTCTTATATGCTCATATTAGGGTTCCTCTACACCTCAATATTATATTTAAAGTAGAGTACATTGGTTTGTGTTTGTTTGTATTAATTGATCAGACTCAGTGGTCTTGATATCAACAACTTCACAGCAATATAAAAAGCATAGGATAGATGGCAAAGTTTATTCTTAATATTTGAGCGATGTCAGTCCATGACCTCCTCTGCAGTATGAATGCATCCAGAATGGATAGCTGGAGACGCCACCACCGCTGCTACGTTTCGAAGTGCGATTTCCTTTTTGTCAAGCATGCGTGTGTTTTAGATGCATGGGTGGTACTTTATACCTGTCATCATTAAAATCATTTAAAGTGACCCACAACAATATAATTTCCATTACAACTCTAAAAACCTACATCTACTGAAACATATTTCTCACACAAAAATGCTCTAAAGCTTTAATTTCATTTAGAACCGATCGGTGGTAAGGTGCATGCAATCTTCGTTATCCAATACGCTTTCACGTTTTGAAGCAATCTCTATTTTAACTCTATCCAGCAATCCCCGTTTATGGCTTCAAGAAACGCAACCTCGAAGATCTGGACACGAGTGTGACTGCTTCAACAAGAGTGGCGAGCTATAGTTGTTTCCCCAAATTATTCTATTTATATCTAATTCTTCTTAGTTTTTGTTTAAATTGAACGTTATTGTGGATCGGATGTTCATTTATCATTATTCTTATTTCCCTACTGGTTTGAGCGATGTAAATTTTACCAATGGGCATTTTAATAAGGTAACATAACCTGGGAGGTATTGCAAGTAAAAAAAACCTTTATGGGATATAAATCCTTTCATAGGGTGTTTTTTATAGTAGAACCTTTTATAATAGACGTTTTGCAAATCAAACAAATTTCAAACATCCGAAAAGTACCTGTTTCATAGTAACTAATATCTCGTTTGTTTGTGGTTTCGTTTTGTTTCTATATAAGATGATACAATAGTTATCCTCGATCGTTTTACCCTCGCTTAAATACACATATTGGGGAATTTTTTAATATAGAACCCTATACGGATCACTAACTTAGTACCTGCCAATGTTTGAGAATGGTTTTTTTAATTAAATTTGCATGAGTAGCGGTATACAGATGTAAAATTTATTCTGTCTATTATTTTTCTTTTTTTATATTAGAAGATTCTCCACGTTTCAAATCTGTACCTCTCAGCTTAATTCTGTATCTCAGTTATATCGTTATCCACGTTTTTTAAATTTACTCTACCACTCTCCTTAGCTTTTTCGGTATATTGTATGCTATCAGTACATTATTCGTTTTGCCCGGTATCAATTGGCCTTTGGGAATTCCTTTGATACCTGTGGATGATGGATTGATTTACGAATGTAGTAAATTATTCGGTCAATACTTTTCGTTGTTTGTTTGTGTTTGTACAGTGAGGTCTTCTAGTTTTTTTACATATTTTGTACCTGACATCAAGATATTCAAAACTTTAGGATGTTTAGTAAGAGTTAAACTTATTAATAATAAGTTGGTGTTGTTCTAGTTGACCATAATAAATTGTAAAAACAAACTCCAATTCATTTACCGATCCCTTCCATACACGTGAAGACCATTAATCTGTCGACAAAGCGACGCCATTAATACAATATTAGTTTAATTTGATGGAAAAATATATTTTTCTATCCTAGGCTATAGCATACAAATAATATAAATTAGCAAAACTTGGCAGCTACAGGAAACCCCATGGAGGTTCACGTAGCTGTAAATACAGTTGGTCACCAAAACCTAAAGAAGTTTCTTGTTAGTACTACATCTAACAATGACCATTAGAAGTTATAATAGAATATTTGTTTAGGCAGGATTTTACAAATATTTCTCTAACCACTTCTCGACCTTTCTTTGTAATCGGGATGTAGTGTAAAGTGATGAATTTCTAGAGTAAACAGCTTTGTTACCTCGTGAAGTCTACATTTTCTATGGATCTAAAAAAATTGATCCTTGTATCAGTAAGGCATTGTGATTTAATTTCATATAGGTTGCAAGAATCCTTTTACCCACCCCCCCCCCCCCCCCCCCCCCCCCCCCCCCCCCCCCCCCCCCCCCCCCCCCCCCATAAGTTTTAAGACGGCTCTGCATGTAAGGCCCAGGAGAACTTGAAATGTGGAGTGTGGGAGAACACAGAACATAACCCTCTCCTTGTGGGACTTCTCAGCCTGCAGTGTCTGCAGCTCAGTGCAGTACAGAGTCCTTCAAGACTTTTCAATTGATAGAGTTAAATAGCAGAGGCCTGTCTAGACGGTTGACTGGCAGAAAGACTTGGAAACCACAGATAAATGAATGAACTTTCCTGAAGAACCGAAGTCCAGTACAGCAGAAACTTGAAAGCTGGGGCCAGATGTGGAGCTGAGAATTACCGGTGTGGACAGGCACAGAGGAGGCGCATCTTCGCCCAGACTCCTCTTTCCCATGAGACCTAGCCGCTGTGGTTCTCTGGACAAACTCAGACGAACAGGGCAATCTCTTAGGAAATGATCAGTGCCGTCACAATATAGACACAGGTTAAGACTGCGTCTGTGGGTGCGTTCCTTCTGACTTAGATAAACTGTCTCCACCCGCACAGGTTCATCCTGAGGAAACGTTGATGGCTGTGGAAGAATTTGGTAGACTGGTGCAAGGCGAAGAGACTCTAAGGGTGGAAGGACTCTATCTGGTGGTGAAGCTCTAATTACTGAAAAACAAATGTCGATTTGGTGGCTAGAGCGATTAGGTTGTCCAGAGTTGTTGAGAAATTATGACCAACCAGCTCATTCTTGATTTGCCAAGCGAAGCCTTCCCGGAGCCTCATTGATCCAGGCTAGCTCAGATGCCAGTGTGTCGAACTGAATGACATATTGCCCACCGTGGAATCGCCTTGTCTGAAGCAGAGCAGAGATGACGCTGCAGAGGAATTGTGCCCAGATTCTTCCAAAAACCTTGCGGAAGGACCTTAAAGGTTCCTGTATATTTGCCGTCAATGGGTCCCCTCGCTCCCAAAGGGGTGTGGCCCAGGCCAAGTCTTCACCTGAGTGCAGGCTGATAGTGAAAGCCACCTTGACTCGATCTGACGAGACCTGATGCATCAGGACCTCAAAATGTATGGTGTATTAATTTTGAAACCCGTCTTGGGGTCACCATGGTAGCGAGATGGCAGGAGCAGACCAGGAGTGGCAACAGCAGGTGCAGATTCAGATGCTGCTTCAGAGAGACGGGAGATAATAGTCTGTACCATCTGAAAAAGTTGCTCCTGATGGGTGTTTAGATGAGTTACCACAGCTTGATATGAAGGACAGATAGAAAAGTGAGGAGAGGTGAGTAACTTCTGGCAGGGCGTTCACAACAAGGAATGCCAACACGAGTGCGCTGTGGTCCGGAACAGCAGTTAAGCACATCTGCACATGTCCGGAAGTAATAATACTCCCAATATGCGCAGTAAGGATAGAGAAATGAAAGTGTCGCAGTGGACCCCACCAGTCCTGCCCATGCGCACTCAGACCTATGTCGCTGGATACAATAGTCTGTATAGGGTAAGTATGACACAATACTATACTAACAGCTATTTTTCCTAATATAACTCACATTCATAACGGATACTTCCCTGGATATATCACATCTTGACAGTGATTATCAAAGATAATCAAACAATCTCTTATATGTCTGAAGAGCCTGTGTAAAACTGATAAACACAATATGATATCAGTAGCACTCTAGAAACACTAAAAAACAGTCAAAGAGGAATTTTTGGAACAGCATTTCTGCTAATATGGAAAAATATGAAAAAATTTGAGGTTCTTAGTGTACATGCGACAAGCGGGTGACTGGGACTGAGGGCCTTTAAGGTTGTCACGGGCGATGGTATGGCACAAGGGTATATGATGGCCCTTGTTCCCAGGCACTGTCTGACCGCAAGAATGTTCCCTGCTACCCAACCCCACACAAATGTCCACAGCTGAAAACAGTCACTGCAAAACGAGGCTTGTGGGTAAACGTTGCTTGTTACACTGAAGCTTGAACGGTTGGTATAATACAGAGTAACATTGGTACAGTCTTTGTGGGTAGGGCCACGGTATAAATACAGTTGTTAAGAGCAATTAGGAGTAATCAGAGTCTTGGAGCGGTATGAGCCTTTAGTACTTCGAGAGCGACGCAAGGTATGCTCTGGAAGTAGTAGTTTTAGAATCTTGAGACGTTAGAATCCCAAAAAACTAGTGAGTAAGGTAGTAAACAGTTGTTACAGACCTGATCCAGAGGTGAGGCCTTCAGCTGAACGAGGCACAGGTGAGAAGATACTGAGCTTGAGACTTGAGAACATGACGCTGCCAACTCACACTGGTTACAGGTGGAAGACAATAGACCACTGGACATGGAACGCCAGGACAAAATTAGTTGGAGTTGTGGGGACCCTCAAAAACACTTTCGACTCGAGAGGTAGGTCTTAAATAATTGTAAATAGGTAGTCTACTGGAAACTGAAAGCAGGCCCGTGGGCAATCCTTGTTGCTTGCAAAGCAAAGGATACGGTAACAAATTACATTAAATAAATAATAGAAACTTAGGCACTTGAGACTGAGAAATGTGCCTATAGCACTAGAATAGACTCTAACCACTGATGACGCCAGTTAGGCTGGTGAAAACATGTTGGTGGTGTTCAGGCATGACATTTTAATTTGTGATTTCTCACCTCTGTTACAAGTTGTCACCCACTGCAGAGGGTATCACAAGGAAACCTTATATAGTTTATGCCATTAGATTAGGGAATAACAGCCCAAGTAGGATGTTGGGATCCCTAACTGGAGTTAGTAAATTACTGTTATTATAAAGGCTTTCTGTTAATAGGTGGATGTTCCACCAGACTTGATTATAGTAAAGGAGTTATTCTTTCAGAAGTAGCAAAAAAAAAGAAAGGATAAAATTGAGAGGTTTTGAAATCAGGTTTTCAAATAGATGTATATAGAGATTAAGTGTTAGAAATAATAAAAGTTACGTTTTAGTGTTTTATAGATTGAGAACTGATAGAGTTTAAGTTTGCCTATGGCAAAATAGTAAATATAATATAGCGATAGAGTCTCTGTCGGCAATATACTCATCGTCCATGAAAGGCTCCGTAAAGGCACTTTAATGTCAGCAACGCCCATAATTCCATAGGCTGTGATGTAAAACTTAGTCCAAAAACAATAAAACAAAAGTGATTGGTATAAGGACAAGCTGCTGGAGGCTTTGAAAGTGATGAACACTCCACTAACTATACTGATTATAGACCATATATGTAAGCAAAGTATGATAACAAGAAATGACATACAGTCTTTATTCTTGGTAGCGGGCAGGTTCTTTTGTAGAGAGCTCTGACCGTCTAACGATGGAATCTCCTCTTCAGATGCTGGAGCAGGAGCATGAGGTTGATTCTCGACTGGCACTTGAAAATAGACATGAAGCAACAGGATGAAACTGGAACAGGGGACTGTCATTGGAGCAGACAGTGGGGTTGAAATGATACAGGCCCTGGGCACCCACTTGGTGAGCATCCAGGGATGAATTAAACGAAGTAGCTCGCGAGTGTCTTCCAAAGAAGGTTTTCTTTAGGTGGTACTTGGACCACTGGATCGGAGGGCGTACAACTTGACAGGCGGCTGTGAAGAAGAGGGAACATGGACGAGAAGGTCTTCTTTGGTACCAATTCATCCTATTTCGGTGCTTGTCTGAGGAGCCATTCCAGGTTTCTTGGATTCGTAGACATCTGATTCGGGAAAAAGGTAATACCCGTGAAAGTGTAGGGTTTAGGTTCCCCAAAAAGAATCCATTTATCTGAGCAAATGATACTTTTTAAGCCCTATTCTTCTCCACTTTAGTGGTGGGGCAGTAGCTCGCTGTTTCGTAGGATTCCCTGTCTCCTAGTGCTTTTTTCCCATCAATCAACAATCTTTTTTCGCTTTTTGGGATTCGCCTTTGGTGCTCAGAGACCCAATCGGCATTAGGCAAGGGAATTAGGAAATCAAAAATTTTGGATCCGAGAGCTCTGTCTTGAGAAGTTGTTCCTTGACGACCAAACATCAAGTAATAAGGTGAGTACCGTGGAGCAATGAGTCGTGTTATTGTAGATCTCAACTAAATCATCCGTAACTGGGGCCATTCTGCCTTTTTAGACACTGAAGCTGTTCGCAGATGTTGATGAACACCTGATTGTTTCTTCTCACAGAGACCATTCCCTTTGTGAGATATAGGTGTTGTGCGGAGCTTCTTACACTCGTGGAAATTGACAAAGTTCCTGGAAGATTTTGGGGACTCAAAGCAGGTCCACGATCATCAGTACTGCTTCTGGGCATCCATAAATTTTGACATACTCTTTTTAAAAAGGTGATGCTGTTGTTAAGCTGTTAAGCCCTTTATGGAACCAAACCCACTTGAGTAGTGGTCTACCATTGTTAGAGCATAAGGTAACCGATCAGGTAGGAGCCAATTTCACAGGGTCTAAGGCGACTAACTCATTTCGTCTGTGAGGGGTGAGGGGATGTAAGGTGCTCTGGCGTCTTTTCTTCCGGCTTTAACAGATTAACAAGCTGGCACCCGCTGAAACCAAATTTCTCGTGTTATTCTCATTCTATCCAGTAAAATCTCGGGCGGATAGTAGACCGGTCTTGTGGACACCGAAATGGCCGGCTGTCTGATGCACGAGCAGATTTGAAAATCAGCCTGGGAAGAATTTGATGGAGTCTTCTCCAACGGTTTAGAGAGCTTCGAAGGATCAGGCCTTTGTTGATAAAGAGCCTTTTTCTTTGCCTCCATAGGCGTTTAAGCTCAATGTCAGGGTTTGGTCTTCTGAGTCTCATAGGGATCCTACCGGTAGAGAGGTAGTCAAAGATTTCCCCAAGGACTAGCTCACTTGGCTAGTCTGCCATCTAGATGTTCTTGGAAGGGACAGACTTTTTTGAGGAACCCGCCCGCTGGGGTCGCAGCAAGACATTCTGCTACAAACCTCTGATAGAAGGGAGGCATCTCAACATCTTCCCAATTTTCTTCTTTAGTGGTTCTTCACCTTTTGGGCAGACGAGGCAGTAATCAGCGTTCACATTGGTTTTACCAACTGGATACTTTATCTCAAAATTTGAAGTTCCCAAACTTGAAAGCCCACGTTGTTCGAGGGCATCGAGCCGTGTGGTGTGGATGTGAGCAAGAGGGTTGTTATCTGTGAACACGGTGAAAGGTGTAGCTGCAAGATAGTCCTTTCAGTGACGGACCACACTAGAGCTAGTAGTTCTAGCTTGAATGAGCTATAGTTGTTGTCGTTCTTCTCTGCTCCTCTAAGCTCTCGCTGCATAAGCAATGCCTCTTTGATTTTCCTGAACCTGTGACAATACAGCTCCTAGGCCCTTTATAGCGGTCATGTGTAGAGACGGAATGGATGATCATAGTTAGGAAGGCCAGAATCGAGGTGATGTCAACAAGGCTTTCAAAGTTTGGAAAGCCTTCTTGACTTCAGACCATTTAAAAGGAAGTCTTGTTGTAACTTTTCAGGGCAACCAGTAGTAGCTCAGAGTGGTTCAGATATCTGCCAAAGGGGGTATGAAGCTCGGTAATAGCCGCAAAACCGAGAAACTTCGGGCTTCTTTTCTTCTGACTCCCAATCTTTTATGAGAGATTTTCTCTGGTCAGGCTGGATTCCCGTCCAGCACTGACGATGTGGCCTAATATTGAATCGTGGCTTGAGCAATGGGATTGGGAGGGTTTTATCTTGGGGCCATGATCAAAAAGAACCTGGAACAACTTCTGCAAGATGGTGTAGGTGGTCTTCTAGGTGCTGAATACACGATGACGTCATCAAGATAGAGCAAGACACTTTGGAAGTTGACATGACCAAGACACTTTCATTAATCCTTGGGAAAATACAGGGGGGTTTCATAACCCCAATGGCATACTCATGAAACTTTTTTAGTCCATCAGAAAGGTTAAATTTCTGTCTTCTCTGTCCCAGGATAATACTTTCCAATAACCTAGTGAGGGTTAGATGGGGGAAATGGAGCTGAGCCCCAAAGCAGGATGGAATCCGATAAAGA
>JAODAL010060525.1:0-20848 GCA_025379985.1 Phyllomedusa bahiana | reverse complement strand
GTCAATCCTCTGTAGCTAAAAACTTCTCCGGGTCCTGAAATTTTTTTTCCAGTGTATCACAAAGAAAATCCTCGTGAAAACTTTATCATATAGAAAAATCCCTCTGGTTAAATACATTTTCCTGTGTCCTGAGGGTTTTTTGGTTACAGTGTTTTCGGGCATAGAAAATTTCCCTGGAGCAAAAATACAACTCCTGCCCTGATGGTTTTTTGTTAAAAGTGTAACACATAAAACCAACCCCTCTGGGGGATTTTAAAACATTTTCCCTTTTCCTGTTTGGTTTTTACAGTTTTATCAGAAAATAGACAATCCCTGGCTCCAATTCGGGCCCTTTGAAAAAGGGGGGGGGGCTGGGCGGGGGCGTTACCCGCCCCCCCATAGATTTTGTTTTTAAACCCAGGGGCGCATATTGCCCCGGGATAATGTGGGGTGACTTTTTTCCCCCCCGGGGGCCGGATTCCCCGCCGAGGCAGGGGAGGAAACGAACCCAAATTTCTCTAAAAGGGAGGGATTTTTCCCCATAATTACTCCGGCGGTTTGGCCCGCCATACGGGCCCGGAAAAAATTTCCCCGGCCCCGCCAAAAAAGGCTCAAAATCCGCAGCGAAATAAGCCTTTTGAACGAGGCCTTAAACACAAAAAAAAACAAACTACTTTTTTTCCGGGGGGTTTTCTCATTACTGCTTTCCCAACCCGGTAACTTGGGAAAGCGGGGAAATGAGAACCCCTGAAACGCGTATTTTTGTTTTTTTTTTTTTAAAAGGGGGAAATAAATAACATTTTTAAAAGGCCCCTAAATACAAAGGGGTTTTTTTTTTCAAAAAAATTTAACGAGCGTTTTAAAAATCTTTTTATTTGGGAAAATTCACGAACAAGTTTTTTTTTTACCGGGGGCTTTTGCCCCTCTATTCTTGCACATAGGGGGCATAAAAATAGTAGTTTATATTCTTGTAAATAGGAAAAAAGAATTTTATATTTAGAAAATTAAAACCCTTGTACTGGGAAGCAGAAAAATTTAGTTTTAAATTCCCTTGTACAAAGGAGGCATAAAAAAGTATTTAAAAATTTTGTACCTAGGGGAAAAAAATTATAGAATTAAAATTCCTTGTACAAAAACGGAAGAAATTAAATAGAAGTTAAAATTCCCTTGAAACATGGGAGCATTTAATTAAAGTAATTTTTTAATTTTTTGTACCTAGGGGCAGTATTATAGAAATTTAAATTCTTTTAACAAAGGGAGGCAGTAAAAAAAGTATTTAAAAATTTTTCTTGTAAAATGGGGTGCAGATTATAGTAGTTATATTCTTGACATGGGGAGCAAAAATTAAAGTTTTAAAATTTTTTTGCCCTGGGGGAAATACTAAAATTTTTTTTATTTTCCCTTGTACATGGGAAGCAAAATTATAGTATTTAATTCTTGTACATGGGGGGCAGAAATTATAGTATTTAAATTTTTCTTTTTACATAGGGAAAGCATTTAAAAGTTAAAATTTTTTGTAAAAAGGGGAAACATTTTTAAAAAGTAGTTTTTTTTTTTCTTGTACATAGGGGCAGTTACAATATTTTTTTTAATATTCTTGTACAAAAAAGGGCCAATATTATAGAAAGTTTATATCTTTTACATGGGAGCATTAAAATAGTATTTTAAAATTTTCCTTGAAACCCTTTGACAGTATTTATAGTTATATTTTTTTGAAACATAAGGGGCAGAATTTATGGGTGTATATTCTTGTACATTGAGAGCGGAATTATATTTTTTTATATTCTTGTACATAGGGCAGTATTAAATTAGATAAAAATTCTTGTACATAGGGGCAGTATTATAGTATTTATATTCCCGTAAAATGGGGGGGCCCGTATTGAAAGTATTTTTAAAATTTTCTTGTACATGGGAAAGGAATTTTAAAATAGAAATTTTTATTTTTGTACTTTGGGGGGGCGGGTTTTTATAAAAGTTTTATTTGGGGGTACATAGGAGTCATTTTTAAAAAATCTTTTTAAAATTTTCCCTGGAAACATGGGGGAAAGTTTTAAAATATTTTTTAAAATTTCTTGTACTTTAGGGGCAGTATTTTTAAGGTATTTAATGGTTTTTGGGTTACATAGGAGCAGAAATTTATAGTTTTAATTCTTGTAAAAAGGGGGCCCAGTAATAATAGAAATTTTAAACCCTTGAAAACATAGGGCAGTTTTAAATTATTTTATAGTTTTGGTTCAAAAGGGGGCAGTATTATAGAAAGTTATATTCTTGTACATGGGGGGCATATTAAAGTATTATTTTCCCCTTTGGTACATAGGGGGCATATTTTTAGTATTTTTTTATTCTTGTAAAATGGGGGGCAGTATTATAGTATTTTTAAAATTCTTGTACATAAAGCAAAAATTATAGAAATTTTATATTCTTAAACATAGGGGGCAGTATTATGGGTATTTATTTTTTAAATTTAACTACCCAGAAAGTTTTTATAATATTTTTAATTTTTTTGTAAAATGGGGACAGAATTAAAAAAAGTTAAAATTCTTGAAACATAGGGGCAGAAAAATTAAGTATTTAAATTCTTGAAACATGGGGGGCAGTATTAAAGTAGTTATATTCTTTTTTACATTAAGGAGTATTATAGTATTTTTTAATTTTCCCTTGTACATAAAAGGCAAATTTAAAAAGTAATTTAAAATTCTTGTACATAGAGGGCAGTATTAAAATTTTTTTATTTTCCCCTTTACAAAAGAGAGCAGTTTTAAAAGTAGTTTTATTCTTTTTACTAGGGGGCGTTTTTAATAGAATTAAATTCTTTAAAAAAGGGGGCCCGATAATAATTATTAAAAATTTCCTTTTACAAAGGTTTGGCCAAGCAAATATTTTTTTAAAATTTCTTGTACTTTGGGGAGCAGTTTTAAAAGTATTTATTTTTTCTTGTACATGGGGGAAATTAAACTATAGTAGTTATATTTTTTTAAAAACATGGGGAGCAGTTTTTAATATTATTTTAATATTTTTTGTAAAAAGGGGGGCCAAAATTAAAAATTTTAAAATTTTTTAAACCTAGGGGGGCAGAAATTTATATTTATTTTAAAAATTTTTTTAAACAAAAGGGACAGTATTAAAGATTTAAAAAATTCTTGTACAAAGGGGCCAGAAAACTAAATTATTTATTTTTCTTGTACATGGGGGAGCAGAAATTATAGTATTAAAACCCTTGTACATAGGGGGCAAAATTATGGGTAGTTTAAATTCTAATACATGGGGGCAGAATTATAGAAATTTTATATTCTTTTTACATAGGATGCAGAAAAATTAAAGTAGTTAAATTTTTTGTACATAGAAGAAAGTAATTATAAATTTTTATATTTAATACTAAGGCAGTAAAAATATATTTTAAAATTCCCTTTCATAGGGGGCAGTTTTAATATTTTTTTTAAATTTTTCTTGAAACATAAACAGTTTTAAATAAAAAGTTTTTATTTTTTGAAACATGGGAGAAAGTTTTAATAGAAAAGTTAAAATTTCCTTTTTACTTTAGGACCCAGTTTTATATAGATATATTCTTGTACAAAAGGAGCAAAAATTTAAAAGAATTTTTTATTCTTGTACATAGGCAGTATTTTTTATATTTATATCTTGTACATAAGGAGAAAGATTAAGTATTTTTATAATTCTTGTAATGGGGGCATATTATAGTATTTATTTTCCCTTGTACATAGGACAGAATTATAGAAATTTTTTATTTTCCCGGTACAAAAGGGGGCAGTTTTTATATTTGTTATTTTTTCCTTGGGGACATAGGGCATTTATTTATTTAAAATATTTTTGGGTACATAGGGGCAGTTTTTAAAGTATTTTTATAAGTTTTTTGAAACATGGGAAAAGGGGCCAAAATTATATAGTTATTTTTCTTGTACATAGAGGGCAAAAAAGGGGCAGTTAATTCTTTACATGGGGCCCAAATTATAGTATTTTAAAATAGTCGTACAAGGGGGCAGAAATATATTTTTTATTTTCCCTTTGTACATGGGGGGGAAAATTATAATTGGGTTTTTTATTTTTGTAACTTTAAGGGGGGGCAGTATTTTTATGGGTTAATTTTTGGGACATGGGGGCAGAAAATTTAATAGTAGTTAAATTTTTTTTACTTTAGAACCCAAAAATTAAAGTATTTAATTTTTCTTGTACAAAAGGAGGAAAGTATTATAGTATTTAAAAATTTCCAAGTACTTAGCACAAAATTAAATAAAAATTTTTATATTCTTGAAAATATAGGGAGCAGTTTTAATAGTATTTTTTTCTTGAAACATGGGGGCAGTAAATATATAGTTATATTTTTTTTTGAAAACAAGGGGAAATAAAAATATAGTTATAATTAGTACATAGGGGGCAGAAAGTTATAGAAATTTTTAAATTTTTTTTGTACAAAAGAGAAAGAATTATATAGTTTTTTCCCCTTGTACAAAAGGGGCATTATTTATTATTTATATTCTTGAAACCTTAAGCAGTTTTTATATTTATTATATTCTCTTAAAAAAAAAGCAAAAATTAAAAGTTTTATACCCGGGAAACATAGCACCCAGAATTTAGAAAGTTTTTATTCTTTCCCTGGGGGGGCAGAATTAAGTAGTTTTTTATACTTGAAAGCATGGGGGGGCAGTTTTAAAAAAAGTTTATATTCTTGTCCCAAGGGAGCAGTTTTAAAGAAAGTTAAAATTTTTGTCCATAGGAGCAGTTTTAAATATATTTAAAAATTCTTTGACAAAAGGGGGCCCCCCAGATTATAGAAAATTTATTTTCCCTTGTACATAGGGAAAATATTATAGAAATTTAAATATTCTTGTCCCATAGGGGGCGGGTATTTATAGAAGTTATATTCTTGAAACAAAAAGGACCATTATTAAAATTACAAAATATTCCTTGTATAAAGGGGACAAAATTTTAAAAATAGTTTATACCCCCTTTGAACAAAGGGGGCATATTTATATATTTTATATTCTTGTACATAGGGACAGTATTTTTTCTTTTTAATTTTTTGTACATGGGGGGGGCATATTATAGTAGTTTTATTCTTGTACATAAAAGGGCAGAAATTTATATTATTTTTTAAAATTTCTTGTAAAAAGGGGGGCAGTTTTATATTATTTTTATATTTTTGGGTTACTTTGGGGGGCAGTATTAAAGTAGTTATATTCTTTTACATAGGGGGCAGAAAATTATAGTATTTAAATTTTTCCTTGTAAAATGGGGGGGCCAGAAATTAAAATATTTTAAAATTTCTTGTACATAGGGGGCCCGATTATATTTAAAATTTTAAAATTTTCTTGTACAAAGGGGGGCGTTTTATAGTATTTAAAAATATTCTTGTACAAAAGGGGGCAGAAAATTTTAGTATTTAAAATTTTCCCTTGTACATAGGGGGGCAGTTTTAAAAAGAATTATAATTTCTTGTAAAAAAAGAGGCAGAAATTATGGGAATTAAATTTTTTGTACAAGGGGCAGTTTTAATAGTAGTTAAAATTCAAAGTGGGGGTATTTTTTAATGCCGGCTGAAAAACGCTCCTTCTTACCCTTCCAAACCACATCAGTAAATTTTTTGAACCCGTTTTAAGGGCTCACAGACTTCACCCCCATTTTGGACAGAGGGTAGTTGTCAATGAACTCACAGATATCCAGATCCGAAACTCCGACCAAACAGAATGAATCAAAGCCGCGTACGGCGAATCCCTGCAGACTGACGAACTCCTTCTCCCCGTGGGTAGACTTGTATATTTTCCTTGGCGGTGGGACGGGCATCGGGCCCACCCAAACCTGGGTTTTTGGTAAAACCCGCTCCACGTCTTGCAAACTTGCGCAAGAACGCACTTCTCGCAGGCCGAGAAATACCAGAAGAGCCCATTGAGGATCTTCTCGTCGAGGGCCAGGTGACAGTCCATTCCCTGACCCTGGACTCTGTCCAGTGAGGGCCCACATGGAATTTGTGGGTTCTCTTCTCCGGGGCTAAGGCCCAGCGGGATACTGTGGGTTGGGGGAGGCGGAAGGATCGGTAACACTGATGGGGTGACATGCTCTTGGTGTTTGGGGAAGGCTTGACTCAAAATGGATGGCACAGAGGGCGGCTGGCAAATGCGGTTTTTGACAGCTGGTGTCCCTTTGGTATCTGGGGGAGCCCGGGCCCATTGGGGGGCCGGGGTTTTTTCACAGGCCTTTCCCCCTCGCAAACATTGGGCCTTGGTGTCTCCATTTGTTGTGTTCGACATGTTTTCAACTCGCTGCCGGGGGAAAAATACATAAGGTTACTTTCAAGAAAATACAATTACAATGTTGGTGGCTGACATTGCATGTGCCGTACACCGGGGGCAGCAGAGAGCACAGAACAAAGCTCCTCCCAGATTCAAAAGAATATGAAACTTGTTCAAGAAATTAAGAGACATTCAGAGCAAGAAAAAATAGATTTTTTTGCAGCTAAATTTTTTAAATATCCTATCCGTGTGACTCCAGAATGATCCCTGCATCCGTCAGGTCAATTTCAATCATGGCTGCAGTTGCCCTTTAAAATTCTAGAAGACCCCTTTAAATCTACACAGCAGACAGCCGAGTGCTCAGACAGATGCAGAAAGCTGAGACCAGATGTTTGCTGTCCATGGTGCTGAAGCTCCAATACCTCGATATACACTTACTATATGTCATGTTTGTGCCCTGCCCGGGTAATCATGGCTGTTCTCCAAGCATCATGGGAGTTGTAGTCTGCAGCTGGAGAGTCACAGGGTGATACTAATAATCCATATTCATGGAAACAGGTATTACATGTCCTTAAATTTTAGACCATCTGACATATATCATATACCCGGGGGATACAACTGTCCGTGGCCCCATACAAAAGGTGGCTACTGGGCCGGAAATCTTCTTGCCACATAGGTTCCTCCTCTGTGACCCCTCTAAGCCATTCATTGGGGGCTAAAAAATTTTCACAGCACCTCTGTAACCCCTACGGTAGGGGCCGGAGAAGACGGATGTCACGCACCTCTCCCAACACTACTGTTATGGGCCCGGGAGCGAGGGATGTCACTGCACCCCCAAACCCCTACGTGTATGGGCCCTGGAGCAAAAGGGGTGTCACTGCACCTCTGCAACCCCTACTGGGGTGTGGACCCCGGAGAAAGGGGAATTCACTGCACCCTGCTAACCCTATTGTGTATGGGGCCCCGAGCAACGGATGCACTGCACCTCGCTAACCCTACGTTGTATGGGGCCCCGGGAGCAACGGATTTCACGGGGCACCTCTGCTAACCCACTGTGTTTTTGGGACCCCCCGGCAGGGGAGTCACTGCACCTCCTAACCCCCAACTGTGTATGGGGGCCCCGGACAGACTGATGTCACTTTACCCTGCAAAACCCTACTGTGTATGAGGCCCGGGAGCAGAGGGATGTCACGGGCACCTCTCTAACCCTATGTGTATGAGCCCTGGAGCAACATGCACGCACCCTGCAACCCTACTTTTAAAATGGCCCTGGAGCAAGGGATGTCACTGACCCTGCAACCCTACTGTGAGGGGGCCCCTGGGGCAGACGGAGGCACTGCACCTCTGCAAACCCACTGTGTTGAGGCCCGGGAGCAGAGGATTCACGCACCTCTGCTAACCCTACTGTGTATGGGGCCCTGGAGCAGACAGATTCACGCACCCTGCTAACCCTACTGTGAAAGGGGGCCCTGGAGCGACAAAATTTCACTGCAGCTCTGCTAACCCTACTGTGTACGGGGCCCTGGAGCAGACGGATGTCACTGCACCTCTGCTAACCAAGCTGGAATGTCAGAAAAGATTTTCCCAGTAGTATCAGAAAAGGGTTGTCTTCTCTGACGAGATACATCTTCGTTAAAGGGAGCAATAACTTCATGTCAGGGGAGAAAAATACAAAGAAAAAACCCCTTTGCAATCATTGCGGAAGAACACAACTGGTGGAGGAATTTTTAAAAAAGGTTTTTCAGGGTATTCTCTGGGTCACTCTCCATGGGATGGTGCTCACCCAAATTTGGAAAAAAAATCCCTCTTTGCTGATCACGTACACCCATGCATGCTGATTGTCTCCCCTGGGGCAGATGAGATCTTCCAGCAAGACAATGCCACACACGGCTAGAAATGTCAGACATTGGTTGGAAGAGCAGGAACAAGACTTCTGACCCTGGCCCCTAAAATTTCCAACCCAATTTAGCAGTGCGGACCTTTTTGGGGGTGGTGTTTGGGCCCGTGGCCTCCCAGCTTGGGGAACCCCGGGTGGGGGTTTCCCATGGCTCCTCCAGCACTGTGGGGGGCCCCCGGGTGGTGGTTTTGCTCTAGGACCCCCAGCGCTAGGGAGTCCCCGGAGGGGGGTGTTGGGTCTAGGCTCCTCCAGCACTGTTTTGGCCCCCTGGATGGGGGTGTTGGGTCTAAAGGACCCCCAGCCTGTGGACCCCTGGATGGGGTGTTTTTCTCATGGACTCTCCAGCACTGTGAGGGTCCCTGGATGGTGGTGTTGGCTCATGGGTCCTCCACACTGTGGGGGGCCCCCGGATTTTGGGTTTTGGGTCTATGGCTCCTCCAGCAGCTGGGAGCCCCTGGGTGGGGGTGTTTTCTTTTATGGGCCCTCCACGTGTGGGGGGCCTCTGGATGGTGTTTGGGTCTATGGACCCCCCACCCTGTGGGGCCCCGGAAAAGGGGTGTTGGCTCTATGGACCCTCCAGCAGCTGTGGGACCCCGGGGATGGGGTTGGTCTATGGACCCTCCGCAGCGTGCGGGCCCCTGGATGGTGGTTTGGCTTATGGACCCTCCAGCACTGTGGAGCCCCGGATGGGGGTGTTGGCTCTAGGACTCTCCAGCACTTTTTAGGGTCCCTGGATGGTGGTTTGGCTCTAGGCTCTCCAGCATGTGGGGGGCCCCCGGATTCTGGGGGTTGGCTCTATGGCTCCTCCAGCACTGTGGGGGCCCCCGGGTGGGTTTTGGCTTTTATGGACCCCCAGCAGCTGGGGAGCCTCTGGGGGGGTGTTGGCTCTAGGACCCCCAGCAGCTGGGGCCCCTGGATGGTGGTGTTGCTCTAAGGGCCCTCCAGCAGCTTGGGGGGCCCCTGGATGATGGTGTTTTGGGCCCAGGACCCTCCACAGCTGTCGGCCCCTGGTGGTGGTTGGGTCTATCTCCTGCAGCATGTGGGAGGCCCTGGATGGGGGTTTGGGCCTATGGCTCCTCCAGCACTGTGGGAGCCCCTGGGTGGGGGTGTTGGCCTATGGTCCTCCAGCACCGTGGGGGCCTCGAGGTGTTTTGGCTCTATGGAACCTCCACAGCTGTGGGGGCCCCTGGTGGTGTGTTGGCTTTTATCTCCTCCAGCAGCTGTGGGGGCCCCTGGATGGTGGGGTTGGCTCTAGGAACCCTCCCCAGCGGGGCCCCTGGAGGTGGTGTTGGCTCAGCTCCTCCCGCAGCTGTGGAGCCCCTTGAGGTGGTTTTGGCTCTATGGCCCTCCAGCACTGAGGGAGTCCCCGGATGGTGGGGGTTGCCTCTAGGTTCCTCCCCCAGCTGTGGGGCCCCTATGGGGGTGTTTGGCTCTATGGACCTCCGCAGCTGTGGGCCCCTGGGTGGTGGTGTTGGCTCTATGGGCCCTCCAGCAGCTTGGGGCCCCAGGAAGGGGGGTTGGCTCTATGGCCCTCCAGCACTGTGGGATCAGTCGGCTCCCGAACCCGTGACAACCCAGCAGGACCTTATTGATCATCCCAGCCTCTAGCTGCTGCTGGGGTGCACACGCCGTAACCTAGCATATTAAACTGGTGGGCATAAAATAACTGACTCTGTATGAACACAATGAATGAACAAGCAGCCCCTCTTTTAAAGGTAGTAAAAATTATTAATGTGCAGTGAGAAGTCCCCTTTTCAGCAAGCCCTGGCATGGGGCGGCCCCATCGATACTGCTCCTCCAGACAGTTAAATAATTACACTCTCTATTACGAGGGGCCACCCGTGGAAACTTTTCATCAAGGGGGCCCTAAAGCAGAGTTCCTACAATTAACTCTTTCCCCCCTAAAGATGCCGCACCCTGGGTACATCTGCCGCTCGAGGCCTCTCCCAGATTTATCATCACCAATTTTTCCCCAACTCGGCTCATTTTCCTCCTCCCCCAAGGCCAAGAAAACCCCAAAACAGGACTTTAAAACCCTGGATTTGGGGGCCCTTTGTAGCGTTGACTTTAGTAATAAAACTGGTTTTTGTATTGATGAAAATATTTAAAAAATATTTTTGAGTTAAAGGGCTGTAACAAAAATTTTTACAGGGGATTCACTTTGTAGCTCTCTTTTAAATGAAAAAAACCGGGGGCCCCTTTTTTCTGGGGGGCATTTAAATTTTAATGTTAATGTATTTTTTAAATTCAATATTCTGTGAAAGGGAGATTTCTACTAGCCAGGAAGGGGGGGGAGCTGTCCACTGGTGTTTGTGGAAAATAGTTTTTTTTTGCCCACCTGTGACGAAATTGGAACTGCAGCGAAACTTAAATTTTCCGTAAATTAGAAAGGGAAGTTCACGGGAAAAGGTGAATTCCGTTTTAATCAGCAACAGGTCTATAAGGGGAGTGATGCTACACACTGGGACCCGACAATCTTTACAGGCGTTAAGGGGCCTTTTAAATATGTGGAGGTAAAATATAACAGCCACACTTGGCACAGATAGAGACGACTCACCGCTGTCAACAAGAGACCTCAGGAATGCCGATGAACAATCACTCCCATAATCTCATACAAGAATGCAGGGTCCACACGACCCCCCCCCCTACCCTAAGGGCGCATCCCCCCGATAGACAAATACCGGCCCCTATTTGTTTGTTTTGCGCCCTCCCCATGGCCGCGGGGGGGGGGAGCGGCTTTTCTCCCGATGAGCCCTCCCCCCCCATTGGAAGCACAATTCCGTCCGAAAACCCGACAGAAGAGGTGCTTTCTCAATGTTTTCCCCGCCGAACCGGGGGCAAAAACCCCGTGCATGGGGACAGGGGGGAAAATGGGGACATGGGACTGCTGCACGGGTTTTTCCCCTTAGGCAAAAATTGTGCTTAATTTTTTTCGGCGTGGGGGCATCCCCTAAAGATGACCCTACCCAACACCAACCTCGGGATGAAAGGGCAAGCCGGGGTGAAGAACCCCCAGACCCTAACAATGACACAGAGGGGGAAATTTTAATGAACAATTTATAAAAGTACCTACAAAAATTTGTACCGCTCAGCCCCTGTATCTAAGCCCATAAGGTAACACGCTATTGGGACGGTTTTTAAAAAAATACATGTGTATACTTAAGGGGTATGCAAGCCTATCATTGTTATAAAAAAAAAATCTACTGAGCCTGGAGTCGGGGCCCCCTATGGAAATAGCTGCTGACCCTCTTTTTAAAACCTATCCTTTGATCCCTTGCTGAGCTGTGTATCTATCCTCCCTGTGTAATACTGTCTCTGAGCCTCTGTATTAATCCACCCTGTTGATACCGTCTGCTAGCTGTGTATCTAACCCACCCTGTTGATACTCTCTGCTAAACCGGTGTCTCTAACCCCGTCCTGTGTGATACCGTCTGCTGAGCTGTGTATCAACCTACCCTGTGTGATACCGTCTGCTGACTGTGAAATTAATCCAAATCCTGTGTGATCCCTCTGCTGCCCTTTTATAATCCTCCCTTGTGATCCATCTCTGCCCCTTGTATCTAATCCTACCCGTGTGATACGTCTGCTGACTTTGTATTAACCCCGTCCGGGTGCGATACCGTTCTGAGCTGTGTATCTAATCCATTCTTGGAATGTCTGCTGACTGTGTATCTAATCCATCCGTTGTACTCTCGCTGAGCTGGTACTAACCCTTTTTTCCTGTGTGATACCCCTGCTGAGCCGGTATCAAATCCTATCCTTTGGATCCCGTCTGCTACCATGTACAAATCCCACCTGTGTGTAGCCGTGAGCTCTGTATCTAATCCTATCCTGTTGATACTTTCTGTGAGCTGTGTACTAATCCTGCCCTTGTGATACCGCGTGACTGTGTATCTAATCCTCCCCTTGTGATACTGTCTGCTGAGCCCCCCCCCACCCCCCCCCCCCCCCCCTTTTAATCTAATTAATCCTGTGGATACCTTCTAGCTGTGATTAAAACCTCTCCTGTTAATACTCTTTCGAGCCTCTGATCAACCCTACCCCTGGTGATACCGTCTGCGGCTGTGATCTAATCCTCTCCTGTGTGATCCCTCTGCTGATGTGTATTAATCCTCCCCCTTTTTGGATACATTGCTGGCTGGTATCTAACCTACCTTGTGATACTCTCGCTAAACCTGGTATCTAACCCCGCCCCTTGTGTACTCTGCTGACTGTGTATCAACCTCCCCTTGTGATCCCGTCTCTGAGTTGTATCTTTCATCCTGTGTGATACATCTGCGACCTTTTAATCTAATCCTCTCCTTGTGATACCATCTGCGCCTTGTCAAATCCTATCCTGTTGATACGTCTCTGAGCTTGTTCAAAAACCCTCCTGTGCAAAACCGTTGCTGACGTTATCAATCCTATTCTGTGTGTACTGTTGCTGACTGTGTTTTTAAACCTATCCTGTGTGATACTCTTCTGAGTGTGTTTAACCCACCCCTTGTATACGCCTGCTGACCTTATCTAACCCTTTCCCTTTTGGGATCCCTCTGCGACCATGTAGCTAATCCCATCCGTGGATACTCCCTGCTGAGCGTTATCAAACCCTGCCCTGTGTATACCGTCTGCTGAGCTGTGTATCTAATCCCTCCGTGTGATCTGTCTGCTGAGCCCTGTATAAAACCCTACCCTGGTGATACCGTTGCTGACTGTATCTAACCCTACCCTGTGTGATAGGCTGCTGAGCTTTGATCTAATCCTATCCTGTGGATACTATCTGCTGAGCGTGTTCAACCCCTCTCCTGTGAATACTCTCTGCTGACTGTGTATCAAATCCAAACCGTGTGATACTCTTGTAAACCTGTGTTTTTAACCCCCGCCCCTGTGTGTACTGTCTCTGACTGTGTATCTAATCCTATCCCGTTCAGGATAAAAAAAAAGGGAGCCCGCACGTGTGAAAAAAACCCGAGCAAAGTTTTTTGGTTTAAAAAAAGTATTTTTCTTAAAAATGCAAGATTTTATTCTCGCCCCATTAAAACAAACATACAGATTAAATTTGACGGTTTTTCGCCGTGTGCCCCCCCCTTCATCAAATAAAACATTTGAAAAAACAACACAATATAGTAATACTGACATTAGAAAATTTGGTTTTTCGGGTGAGTGACGGGGTTTGGGGAACATGGGAAAATAGGAAGAGAAAGGTGTGAGAGAGTCATGGGAAGGGCCCAGAAAAAAAAAAAAAAAAAAAAGGGGATAGCCGTGGTTCTAGAAGCCGACTAACGACGTATGCTAAAAATTAAACATGTATATAAACAAATGAAACTGTGTTTTTATGCAAAGGTGACTATAAGGAGAAGGTGATAAGGGTGTGTGATGTAGATAAATCACTACCAATAAGTGTAAATGAAGAAGAGAATATAAAAAATAAAAAATAAAAATTCGACATTACAAGGTGTAAAAGGGATTGTCCAATGGGAAGTGAGCGGCGGGATATAAAGTATAGTTGGTCAGGGTAGTGGTTTAAATTTAAAATAAAAGGGCGCTCAAAAAAATAATAAATCTGTTACATAATATACGTATAGAGGACGTCTATTAGTTGGGATTATTGCTCCTTGAACATGGGAGTTGTCTCATGTGAGGGAGCTATGAATAAAGCTTCCTCTAAGGCCCGTGGTTGGGAATGAAATTCCAAGAATAAAAGTATAGACTGACACAGGTGTCAAACATGGAGATTAAACAATGGGCTTTTCTCATCTGAGAGGAGCCGTAATTCAAGCTTCCCTATACTCGTAGTTGGGATAGTTCGAGAATGACGGTAAGACTGACCTACGTGCACAGACTATGTCTTAAAAACAGCCAATAGTTTTTTTTTAAAATGCTATGAGCTCGGGAATGAAGGAGTATGGCCGGCCTAAAAAGATTATTAGTTCCTATGGAGTTAAATTAGAGATTTACGAGATAAGACCTAACACAGCTCCAACTCTTTCTGTGTCTATCACTATATAATGTTAAAAGAATCATGATAGTAAACATCTTAGCGGGGTCTTTAGTTACTCCCCATGAATTTCAGTGATTTTTGTTTGGGTTTCTTTAGTATTTTAAGTTGGGGGTAGCGTTTTGAGACCTTTGGGAGATAGAGTTTGCAGCCTATATATCCAGCCCTTTCCCTTTTTTTGAAGGTTTGGAAGCGGTTATTTGTTCCGGGGAAATATATCATTGTGGTGATTTTTATAGCTTTAAAGCCCTTTTGATGAACCCATTACATGGCGGGAGACGCTCGAAGTGGTCCCCTCTTTAATGCGGCCCATGGCCATTAAGGCGGAGATGAAAAGGTCGAGTTGTTCGCCCAACATACTTATACACAAACAAGTCCATTTTCATAAATCACAAAGGGGCTTTTACAGTTGTTTTGGATTTTTAGGTGCAAAATCTATTCCCAAAAGGGTTTAAAAGACGCAACGAACTTATAAAAAAAGACGGTTTTTCCCACCGGTGATACCCTCTGTGACCGTGTATTAATCCCATCCCGGTGATACTCTCTGCAGACCCGTTTATCTAACCCCCCCTGTGTGTTCTGCTGCTGGGCTGTGTATCTAATCCTTCCGTGTGATACTGTCTGCTGAGCTGTAATCTAATCCTATCCTGGTGATACTGTCCTGATGTGATCTAATCCCTTCCCCGTGTGAAAAATTTTTGCTGAGCTGTGTATAATCCCCATCCGTGTGATATTGTTGCTGAGTGTGACTAATCCATCCCGTGTGATACTGTCGCTGAGCTGTGTATTAATCCTATCCTGGTGATCCCCTCTGCTGACTGGTATCTAATCCATCCGTGGGTACTGTCTGTGACTGTGATTGACCCCAATCCTGTGTGATATTGGCTACTGAGCTGGGGAATCTAATCCTATCCTGTGTGATACTGTCTGCTAAAGCTGTGTATTAATCCTATCCTGTGTGATACTATCTGCTGAGCTGTGTATTAATCCTATCCTGTGTGATACTCTCTGCTGAGCTGTGTATCTAATCCTATCCTGTGTGATACCTCTTGCTGAGCTGTGTATCTAATCCTATCCTGTGTGATACCGTCTGCTGAGCTGTGTATCTAATCCATCCTGTGTGATCCCATCTGCTGAGCTGTGTATCTAATCCTATCCTGTGTGATACCGTCTGTGAGTGGGTATCTAATCCTATCCTGTGTGATACTATCTGTGAGTGTGTATCTAATCCTATCCTGTGTGATACCATCTGCTGAGCTTTGTATCTAAGCCTATCTGTGTGTTTACTGTCTGCTGAGCTGTGTATTAATCCTATCCTGTGTGATACTGTCTGCTGAGCTGTGTATCAAATCTACCCTGTGTGATACTGTCGGTGAGTTGTGTATCTAATCTTATCCTGTGTGATACCGTCTGCTGAGCTGTGTATCTAATCCTATCCTGTGTGATACTATTGCTGAGTTTGTGTATCTAATCCTATCCTGTGTGATACCTTTCTGCTGAGCTGTGTATCTAATCCTATCCTGTGTGTTTATTCTCTGCTGGTGCGTATCTAATCCTATCCTGTGTGATACGTCTGCTGAGCTGTGTATCTAATCCTATCCTGTGTGATACTATCTGCTGAGCTGTGTATCTAATCCTATCCTGTGTGATACTATCTGCTGAGCTGTGTATCTAATCCTATCCTGTGTGATACTATCTGCTGAGTTGTGTATCTAATCCTATCCTGTGTGATACCATCTGCTGAGCTGTGTATCTAAGCCTATGCCATGTGATACACTCCACTATGGTTACAGTCAGTATATCACGGTACTGAGCTCTGCTCTGAGCCTCAGTACAGATCGATGCACACGTTGCAGCCGCTCGCTCCCCGCTGAGCGATTCTTCACTGTGGCGTCGCCCACCCCGCACCAGGAGCATTGATGTGTGGGAGAAGATGGTGGACTGACAGCGGAGAGGAAGAGGTGGGAGGGGAGCAGGAAGGGAAAGACGAATGTGGCAGAGAAAACACCGTGTGGGACGATGATGCAAGCGCGCTGCACGGGCGGAGGGGCCCTCAGGAGGCTGGAGCGCTCTGCACGGGCGGAGGGGGCCCTCAGGAGGGTGGAGGCGCTGCACGGGGGGGAGGGGCCCTCAAGGCTGGAGGCGCTGCAAAGGGTGGGGGGCCCTCAGGAGGCTGGAGCGCGCTGCACGGGCGGAGGGGCCCTCAGGAGGCTGGAGCGCGCTGCACGGGCGGAGGGGCCCTCAGGAGGCTGGAGCGCTCTGCACGGGCGGAGGGGCCCTCAGGAGGCTGGAAGCGCTCTGCACGGCGGAGGGGCCCTCAGGAGGGGTGGAGCGCGCTGCACGGGTGGAGGGGCCCTCAGGAGGCTGGAGGCGCTGCAGGGTGGAGGGGCCTCAGGAGGCTGGCGCGCGCCGCACGGGCGGAGGGGCCCTCAGGAGGCTGGAGCGCTCTGCACGGGCGGAGGGGCCCTCAGGAGGCTGGAGCGCGCTGCACGGGCGGAGGGGCCCTCAGGAGGCTGGAGCGCTCTGCACGGGTGGAGGGGCCCTCAGGAGGCTGGAGCGTGCTGCACGGGCGGAGGCTGGAGCGCTCTGCACGGGTGGAGGGGCCCTCAGGAGGCTGGAGTGCGCCCTCAGGAGGCTGGAGCGCGCTGCACGGGGTGGAGGGGCCCCCAGGGAGGCGGAGCGCGCTGCACGGGCGGAGGGGCCTCAGGAGGCTGGAGGCGCAGGCACAGGCGGAGGGGGCCCCCCCGGAGGCTGGGAGCGCTCTGCACGGGCGGGGGGGGCCCTCAGGAGGCTGGAGCGCGCAGCACAGGGGGAGGGGCCTCAGGAGGCTGGAGCGCTCTGCAGGGCGGAGGGGCCCTCAGGAGGCTGGAGCGCGCTGCACGGGCGGAGGGGCCCTCAGGAGGCTGGAGCGCGCTGCACGGGCGGAGGGGCCCTCAGGAGGCTGGAGCGCTCTGCACGGGCGGAGGGGCCTTCAGGAGGCTGGAGCGCGCTGCACGGGCGGAGGGGCCCTCAGGAGGGTTGGGGCGCGCTGCACGGGCGGAGGGGCCTTCAGGAGGCTGGAGCGCGCTGCACGGGCGGAGGGGCCCTCAGGAGGCTGGAGCGCGCTGCACGGGCGGAGGGGCCTTCAGGAGGCTGGAGCGCGCTGCACGGGTGGAGGGGCCCTCAGGAGGCTAGAGCGCGCTGCACGGGTGGAGGGGCCCTCAGGAGGCTAGAGCGCGCTGCACGGGTGGAGGGGCCCTCAGGTGGCTGGAGCGCGCTGCAAACGGGGGGAGGGGCCCCAGGAGGCTGGAGCGCGCTGCAAAGGGCGGAGGGGCCCTCAGGAGGTGGAGCGCGCTGCACGGGCGGAGGGGCCCTCAGGAGGCTTGGAGCGCGCTGCAAAGGGTGGAGGGGGCCCACGGAGGGTGGAGCGCGCTGCACGGGCGGAGGGGCCCTCAGGAGGCTGGAGCGCGCTGCACGGGTGGAGGGGCCCTCAGGAGGCTGGAGCGCGCTGCACGGGTGGAGGGGCCCTCAGGAGGCTGGAGCGCGCTGCACGGCGGAGGGGCCCTCAGGAGGCTGGAGCGCGCTGCACGGGCGGAGGGGCCTTCAGGAGGCTTGAGCGCGCTGCACGGGTGGAGGGGCCCTCAGGAGGCTGGAGCGCGCTGCACGGGCGGAGGGGCCCTCAGGAGGCTGGAGCGCGCAGCACAGGCGGAGGGGCCCTCAGGAGGCTGGAGCGCTCTGCACGGGCGGAGGGGCCCTCAGGAGGCTGGAGCGCGCAGCACAGGCGGAGGGGCCCTCAGGAGGCTGGAGCGCTCTGCACGGGCGGAGGGGCCCTCAGGAGGCTGGAGCGCGCTGCACGGCGGAGGGGCCCTTTAGGAGGCTAGAGCGCGCTGCAGGGGGGAGGGGCCTCAGGAGGCTGGAGGCGCGCTGCACGGGCGGAGGGGCCTTCAGGAGGCTGGAAGCGCGCTGCAGGGTGGAGGGGCCCTCAGGAGGCTGGAGCGCGCTGCAGGGCGGAGGGGCCTTCAGGAGGCTGGAGCGGCTGCACGGGCGGAGGGGCCCTCAGGAGGCTGGAGGCGCTGCACGGGCGGAGGGGCCTTCAGGAGGCTGGAGCGCGCTGCACGGGTGGGGGGGCCCTCAGGAGGCTAGAGTGCGCTGCAGGGTGGAGGGGCCCCCAGGGGCTAGAGTGCGCTGCACGGGTGGAGGGGCCCTCAGGAGGCTGGCGCGCGCTGCACGGGCGGAGGGGCCCTCAGGAGGCTGGAGCGCGCTGCACGGGCGGAGGGGCCCTCAGGAGGCTGGAGCGCGCTGCACGGGCGGAGGGGCCCTCAGGAGGCTGGAGCGCGCTGCACGGGGTTTGGGGGGGCCCTCAGGAGGTGGAGCGCGCTGCACGGGCGGAGGGGCCCTCAGGAGGCTGGAGCGCGCTGCACGGGCGGAGGGGCCCTCAGGAGGCTGGAGCGCGCTGCACGGGTGGAAGGGGCCTCAGGAGGCTGGAGCGCGCTGCCACGGGCGGGCGGGGCCCTAGGAGGCTGGAGCGCGCTGCAGGGCGGAGGGGCCCTCAGGAGGCTGGAGCGCGCTGCACGGGGCGGAGGGGCCCTCAAAGGGGGGCTGGAGCGCGCTGCACGGGTGGAGGGGCCCTCAGGAGGCTGGAGCGCGCTGCACGGGCGGAGGCTGGAGCGCGCTGCACGGGTGGAGGGGCCCTCAGGCGGCTGCTGCACGCGGCACGGGCGGAGGGGCCCTCAGGTGGCTGGAGCGCGCTGCACGGGCGGTGGGGCCCTCAGGAGGCTGGAGCGCGCTGCACGGGCGGAGGGGCCCTCAGGAGGCTGGAGCGCGCTGCACGGGCGGAGGGGCCCTCAGGAGGGGTGGAGCGCGCTGCCGGGGGGGAGGGGCCCTCAGGGTGGGGCAGCTGCACGGGGGCGGGGCCCCTCAGGAGGCTGGAGCCGTGACGGGCGGAGGGGCCCCCCGGGGGCTGGAGCGCGCTGCCGGGGGAGGGGGCCCCAAGGCTGGAGCGCGCTGCACGGGCGGAGGGGCCCCAGGAGGCGGGAGCGTGCTGCACGGGCGGAGGGTGGAGCCGCTGCACGGGTGGAGGGGGGCCCTCGGGGCTGGAGCGTGCTGCCGGGCGGAGGGGCCCTCAGGAGGTGGGCGGCTCAGGGCGGAGGGGCCCTCAGGAGGCTTTTTGGGCGCGTGCACAGGCGGAGGGGGGCCCCAGGAGGCTGGGGGCGCTCTGCACGGGTGGAGGGCCCCAGGAGGCTGGGGCGTTTCTGCCCCGGGCGGAGGCTGGAGCCTTGCACGGGTGGAGGGGCCCTCGGGGTGGAGTGCGCCCTCAGGGGGCTGGAGCGCGTGCACGGGCGGGGGGCCCCCCAGGGGGTGGAGCGCGCAGCCCGGGGGGGGGGCCCTCGGAGGCTGGAGCGCCGCCGGGGGGGGGGCCTTATGAGGCGGGGGGCCCCCAGGAGGCTGGAGCGCTCTGCACGGGCGGAGGGGCCCTCAGGAGGCTGGAGCGCGCTGCACGGGTGGAGGGGCCTTCATGAGGCTGGAGTGCGCCCTCAGGAGGCTGGAGCGCTCTGCACGGGCGGAGGGGCCTTCAGGAGGCTGGAGCGCGCTGCACGGGCGGAGGGGCCTTCAGGAGGCTGGAGCGCTCTGCACGGGCGCAGGGGCCCACAGGAGGCTGTAGCGCTCTGCACGGGTGGAAGGGGCCATCATGAGGCTGGAGTGCGCCCTCAGGAGGCTGCAGCGCTCTGCACGGGCGGAGGGGCCTTCAGGAGGCTGGAGCACGCAGCACGGGCGGAGGGGCCTTCAGGAGGCTGGAGCGCTCTGCACGGGCGGAGGGGCCTTCAGGAGGCTGGAGCGCGCTGCACGGGTGGAGGGGCCCTCAGGAGGCTGGAGCGCGCTGCACGGGCGGAGGGGCCTTCAGGAGGTTGGAGGGAGCTGGCGCCGATCCATCCCGGACACATTCACATATGTGATGTGCCGGCCCCCGTTATCCCTCACACCATAATCCTCACCATACGGGGCCATCTCTTCCATTGGGCAGGATAAGCGGTTGTCCGGGGGCCCCATGAGCACAGGGTGTCATCGCCTCCTGCGCCGCAGTATTTTCTAGGCCGACAACCCGTGGGCTTCTGGTCTAGGAAATCCCGGGAGCTACATCCTGGCGTGAAACCAGGTCCTAGAAGCAGCAGCATGGAGGACATTATAGAGCAGTACTGAGCAGTGTAGCTGTGACTCCAGCACTGGAGGAGATATAACACTTACTAGAAGCAGGCAGCATGGAGGACTTTTATAGAGCAGTACTGAGCAGTGTAGTGTGATCCAGCACTGGGGGAGATATAACTCTTAATAGAAGCAGCAGCATCATGGAGGACATTATAGAGCAGTACTGAGCAGTGTAGCTGTGACTCCAGCACTGGGGGAGATATAACACTTACTAGAAGCGCAAGGGGGGACACTATGGGGAGTCTGAGGTGAGCTGTGACCCAGCATGGGGGAGTAAAAACATTACTAGAAGCGCAGCAGATGGAGGACATTATAGAGAGTACTGAGCGTGTGCTTGACCCCAGACTGGGGGGGGATATAATACTTACTAGAAGCGCAGCATGGAGGACATTATTAACAGGTATTGAGCGTGAGCTGTGCTCCGCATGGGGGATATAACATTACTAGAAGCAGCAGCATGGGGAATTATAGAGCGTACGGGCAGGAGCTGGATTCCAGCACTGGGGGAAAGATATAACATTACTAGGCAGCAGCATGGGGAAATTTATAGAGCAGTACGAGCAGGTG